>JAADYI010000847.1:0-12025 GCA_023338185.1 Lagenidium sp. CBS 127285
CAAGATGCGAAAAGTATACAAGGTACAACCTCCATCGAGTGACCATCATTCTTGGTTTCCACGAGTTGCAGAATGAGGAATCATACGGCCCCATTTCGGGATTAGTTATAAATAACGGCCGCATTTTGGGAATTCCCCAAAAAAAAAACTTGCAAGCCGGGGCGATGTAAGAGACCACGAGGTTGACCGCAGCCCTGCGAGAGGTCTTTGTCGAGGGACTCCTGCCCCATGATGTGTGTGACTCACAGACGCAGCCGCGCCAGCGGGTTCTAACACATGCACAGCCCAAAAATGGGAAATTCCGAATTCGATTAAATCCGATCAACGGTGGGACACTATTGCGAGGTTGTGTGCCTCGATGTCACAAATACGTTGTGATGCGTGCATGATCCAGAAGATGGCGCTGCACGGCGAGGTCGAGACCCGCGGCAAGGGCCGCGCGGCCGTCGCGACCGCGGGCATCCCCGCGGGGACGTGCCTCCTGCGGACGCCGGCAGTGGCCGTGGCCTCGACGCAGGCGTGCAACTGGTGCCTCACGGCGCCGTCGGGGCTCGGAGCTGGCGGGCTCCAGCGCTGTGGGGGCTGCCGCCAGGTCCGCTACTGCTCCCGCCGCTGCCAGCAGGACGACTGGTCCCGAGGGGCCCACGGCCGCGAGTGCGGCTCCTGGCGGCACATTCCCGCGGGGGCCGCGACCCCGACGGTCCTGCTCGTCACCCGTCTCGCCGCGCGTCTCCGACTCGCCGGCAACGACCTCGACGACAAGGAGGAGGGGGGCTCGACGCCGATCCCCGAGGACGAGATTCTGGCGCTCTGCCATCACTACGGTGCGTCATGGCGGCACCCTCGCACCCGCGCAAGATGCTGCAGTTCATCGACCCATCACGACGATCTCATGCTGTTCTGTGTGTGGTTTGCCTTGTCCGATGCCGATGCACAACAGAGAAGCACACCCCGGATCAACGCCGACGATACGACGAGATGACCGACCTCGTCCTGCTCCTCCTCCAGCGCTCCAAGCACAATGCCCGGGGCCTGAGCCTCGCGGCCCTCCGGGCGGCGCATGCGCATGAGATCCGGCTCCTCTTTGGGCGGGTCAACTGCAACGCATTCACGATCTGCGACGGCATCAACCGGCCCGTCGGCATTGGGCTCTTCCCCGCGGCGGCGCTGCTGAACCACTCGTGCGACCCCAACTGCGTCGTGAGCTTTGAGCTCCCGGGGCAGACGCTCCGGATCCAGGTCGTCCGGGCCGTCGAGCCCGGCGAGGAGCTCACGATCTCCTACTTGGAGCTCTTCGCGTCCACGGCGACCCGGCAGCGGGAGCTCGCGGCGTCGTATTTCTTCGACTGCTCGTGCGCGCGCTGTCTGCGGAGCCAGGCGGCTGACGGGACCCTCGAGGATGCCGCCATGGATGGCTATTGCTGCCACGCGCCAGAGTGCAAACGCGACATCGGGGCTGTCGTCGTGCTTGAGGGCGACGACACAGCCCGCTGCCGAGTGTGTGGCGCGCAGCGCCCGGCAGCGACGATCCGACACCACGACCTCCTTCTCGGGGAGGTCCTCAGTCAGGCCGCTCGTCCCGTTGCTGCCGCTCGCGACAAGTGGCGGCTTTACATGGAAGCCTGGCGCCTCGCCACAGAGGAACTGCGGCTGCACCCGAGGAACAGCCGTCTCGGCTCGCTGGCCCGGACAATTGGCAACTTTGTGATCGATCACGAGGACGAACTTGGCGACGATGGCGGCGGGCGGGTGGCCATCGACTTTTTGCTTCGGGAACTTGGAGCCATCGAGTCGATCCTCCCCTCGACGCCCCTCCCGACCCGCGGCCTCTTGCACTTTCAGCTCGCCAAACTTTTCCATGCGGAAGCCCAGGACGACCAAGCACGGACACACCTTCGATCCGCCCTTGCCATGTACGTGATGACTTGATGACGACAGGAGACGTGCGTTGAAAGCGATCACATTTCATCCCATATCTCCTTGTGCTTGTAGACTAAGTTGCGCGAGTGGCCGACAGCACCCCATGGTCCTCGCTGCCGAATCGCTCTTACGTGACCTCGCAGACGTCAGAGATTGAAGTAGGGGTCGATACGGGACTTGTACGCTGCCTTGGCATAGGCCGTCGGGAGTAATTTAACGAGGATCTTCTGCCCCAAGAGCTGGATCCGCGCGTTCCAGGGTTTCTCGAACATGGTCTGGTGGATGCGCCGTACCAGCATCCAGTCGGAGTTCAAGGTGACTGTCTCGAGGATGACCTTGCTGGAATCCCCTCCACCGTCGGAATCGAGTTGATTGTCCGCGGTGCCACCTGGAGTAGCCATCATGTGAAGTAACTTCTCATTTATGGCAAGGAGGGCCCTCTGCAGAATGGCCTCGTCGACGGGATTGCGCTCCATCAAGTCGATAATCTTGGGAAACGACCACAGCCGGTTCGGGCAGTGGTGGCGCCGTCGATTTTTGGCCTTCGCCATGCTCAAAAAGTACTCGTCCTCATCTTCTACAACCTCGAACTCATCTTCCAGCTCCTGGAGTATTCCATTCGTCTGGATGGATTCGTCGCATTTTCGCAATGATAACGCGTACAGCGGAGTGACTTCTCGCTTTCGGGCGTCGGGTTTGATGGGCTGGGGAGGTGTTTTGCTCAGCAGCTCCGTGAGAACACCTACATGCGGGTGCTTCTGATTCGCGGCCATCACCAATGCACGAAGTCCGTGCCGTTCCTTGGGCTCTTGGAGGATGAACGGGCACCAATGCAAGAGTAGACGAACGTTCTCGACGATTGGATTGGGACAGGTGATTGCGAGGTGTAAGGGAAACTCACTTTTTCGATTTCTTTCTGAGCACCCGCGTCCGTACACTTCACACAACCGCCTCATCACTGCAGGGGTCGTGCTTCGTTGTGCAGCCAAATGAATGGGCAGATCCCCATTCGGAAGCATGGTGACTGCTGTTGTCTCTGGAAAATCTTCCAGAATGAGCTGTAACAACTCTTCAAACTGTGGCCTGTGGAGCAGCACGTAGTGAAGAATAGTCGTTGCAGTCACCGGAAGTATCATTGCAATGTGAAGTGGTTGGGACGTCGAACTTTGAAGTCTGGCACGAGTCCACTTGTACACTGCAATAACCAACTGATCGGGAAGCAAGGTTGCACGGATAGCGAGGTGCAGTGCCAGAAGGCCATCACTTGGGCGTCTCACCAAGAGCGTGTCAGGGGACGCATCAACGATGCGATCAACGAGCCATTGCCATGCCACCATTTCCTCATGGTGAGCATTTCGCTCCGAGGAGTGAATATTAGACTTGTGTCTTTGGAGGACAAAACGTTCAAGAGCTTGTATCGCAAGGTGGATTGGGAGGTCTCCGTTCGTCGTTGGATACGAGCAAACTCGCTCCGATGTCCAGGCTCTGCAAAGCGCGAGGAATACTGACTTCCAGTAAGGAGCCCGATTTGGACAATAAGCGTTGACAGCAGCGTGAAAGACGGCTTCTCCACGATCATTTCGAATCATCGCTGCACTCAAAGGGACCCCCATGCCGTGCGTCCCACCAGATAATACCCACCGCAGAGTCTCCAACTGGCATCGATAACGAATCGCCGCGTGGAGAGCTGTGTCGCCAGTTTGCGTTTGCATTTCCCAAACAGACTTCGACTTTTTGTGATTGTGAAGATATTTCCTCTTGGACAGCAAAAGCTCAAATATACTCAAGCGAGCTCGTTCACGAAACGCAAGGTGGAGTGGAGTCCGACCGCCGGCGTCGGGTGTTGTCAGCGCCTCGGGGTACTCGTCATAGATCGCTTTCACGACCTCGAACGGTATCTCTTGATGCTTTCGAATAACATAATGGAGGGGCAGTGGGAGCGAGGCATCGCTTTGACTGCGTTGTTGTAGCTGCCGTCGATGCCGTCGAGCCATCAACTCGACGAGTATAAAGGACTTGTCGCGCAAAGCTCCCCATATATTGCCGAGCAGGCGCAAGCGAACAGCTTCAAGGGCCTCGTACAACACAAATCCTGCAGGGACCAAGAGTCGGTGCTTGTCAAGGAAGGTTGATGCAGGGATCCCATGGGGAATGAGGTTTGATCGCTCGACGTATTGCTTCTTCTGTTCCATCTCCCGTTGCTTTAATGTGAAAGACCGACGCTCGATCTTGGTGTGGCAATCCTCGAATTCCCAGGGGACGACGGAAGAAGTCAATGTGCGATATACGGGACGGTGGAGCCAGATCAACCCATTCATTTCTGTGTCCACATAGTAGTAAAACGACGTACGCACGTCGAGGTGGACCATAAACCGCCTGGTGATCATTTCAAGCACGCGCTGGCGTGTGACGACACCTCGAATGATCCGCTGGATTCTTTGGGCTGCGTCAGGACGAGGCAACGGGTGCGTGTCTGCTGCGATGATGCGAATCATATCGACAACACAGCAAACAACATCGGGTTCGATCCATGTGACATCCAAGTGTGCGTAACGACGCTTGCCTGTGGGAACAAACACCCATTGCTTTTTCAATTCTTCGTGTCGTCGCTGTTCCTCTTCTGCCAAGGCTTGCAATTCTTTTTTCTTTCGGCCACGATCTGCGAACGCTTCTTTCCAGTCTCCTAGCGTGCCTTTGATGTCATCAAGGGATAGTTTAAATGCTTTGTCTTTGGCTAGCTCGAAACTCACGGCGAGAGATGCAGTCGCCTCAACCATTGATATGGCCTCCCGTCGTTCCTTGCTTCCATCGCTTTTCGCTGGAGACAACGCATCACCTTTGCCAACACCAGCCTTGCTTTTTTTGTCGGTTGTGGTCTTTTTGCGCTGAAATGCCGTCCAAAACGTGAGAAACTCGTCCAGACTGACACGCTGATCGCCGCTTGTGTCCATAACGGCGATCATTTGTTTGGCTTGCTGTCCATCCAGTGGATGCCCAAGCGCTGATGCAAGTTCTTGCAGTTCTGGGGCATCGAGAAATCCAGACCCATCTCGGTCATATTTGTTGAAAAGGGTTTCAACATGTCGACGCCAAATTACCTCAGCTGGCTCGCGTGGCTTCTCGTTGGCACCAATTTTCTTGGTGATCAGCTGACCTTTGCGCAGCATTTTTAACTTGCGGGCCTTTTCCTTTGCCTCAGCCTCTTGCGCTTGCAAAAGCGCTAGGGCTCTCGCCTTTTGGGCTTCTAATTCTTCTTTTTCTTTCTCCTTCTGTTCAAAGTTGTCATACCATTCGAGAAAGTCCGACAGACGAATTTCTTGGTCGAATGAATGGACAAGGTCTCTCAACGCGTGGCGATACGCCAATCCTTTCAAGGGATATTTGCCAAGTAGACTGACAAGGCGAGGCAAAGCGTTGGACTCAAAGAAGAGCGATCGGTTCTCGCTTGTCCCGTTCTCACCAGTTGCGACCGATCCTTTCTCATCCTTGAGGATGAGAACGTCGTTCGCACGCAAAAACTCCAATGCGACCCTCGTCCGATCGTTTGCGATTCTCTTTTTCCGCGAATCCTCCGTTTCGACCTCTTCTATCTGCAACTTCGTTTTCCACCACATAGTGAACTCTTCAAGACTGACTTCGCCATCACCGCTCGTGTCCAGGACGGAAAAGACTTGATGGATCTGTTGAAGTGTTCCATCATCGACATCGCCTTGCGCGCCTGAAGCTCCCGTTGTGCTTGCAGTTTTTTTCCCAAGGAGAGCGACGTAAAACCGTCGGAACTCGTCGAAGCCGATGCTCCCGCTCTCGTCGACATCATAATGGTGAAAGATCCGCTGGATCTTGCTGTCATCGGAACCCCCGTCGCCGCCTCCGAAGCGCGCCATCATCTTCGCCATCTGAGCATTCAGATGCGGCGGGTCCCACTGGGTGACCCCATTGATCTCGTGGTAGTAGTAGACCTGGCCACTGCCGGGATCAACGCACTCGCTCCAGCCGTCCATCTCGACACTCTCGACTGCCTGCATGCACCACCGTTCGATGGTCTCGGCATCCAAGGCAATGACGTCCCCTTCATGGTGGGATTGTGACTCGCCCCCGTAGCGGGCAGCAAGGACCTTGAGCGTTGTGAGAAGATGGGACTTCCTCGTCACCTCGTGTCCGAACTGGGTCAAGACGGACGCGCACTGCGCCAAGTTCCATCTCATCGCGCCGTCGCTGCCAGTGTTCGGACTCGTCTCAGACGTTCCGGGTTTCAACTTGGTCTTGGCCTGCAGGTCGATGAACATGGTCACGCGCTGACGCCATTCGAGTTTAGCACTGGGGAAGAGCTTCATCAGGAGGTCCACAATGTTCTGCTCCATCCGCGGATGGTTCCAGCGCTCGGACTGGGTGACGACGTGGCGGAAGGTCGGCGCGAGGTCCCGCTGATTCAGGATCTCGACGCGTTCCCACAGCTCAAAGGGCGCCGCGAGTCGCGTTCGTCGCTGGAAGGGGGCGTTGGTGATCCAATAGTGCATCAGCGCTTCCCACGAGACAACCGCGCCCCCGCTGAAGGGGTCGACCGCGTGCATCAGCGCGAAGAGCTCCTGTTGGCCCCCGTCGGGGCGAGCCACCGACTGCCCCATGGCCACGCAAAAGTCCTGGAACTCGCTGGTATCGAGGGCCCCCGACCGGTCCTCGTCGTACCGAAGAAAGAGGTCGCGCAGGTCAGCGAGGAGCTCGACCGTCGGGCGGTCGTCAGCGTCGGTGCTCACCCCCGACGCCTTGAGGGCCCGGAGCTCCTCCACCTGCGCGAGATGGTCCCAGATGCCCTGGACGAGCCCCGGGAGCTCCCACGTGGTCTCCCCGGTCCAGATATTGGCATAGTACCGGGCGGTGGTCGCCAGGTCCACGTGCTCCTCCCACGAGGGCGCGGCCACGGGGACCACGGCGACTTGCTGCTGGTATTCCCTCGCCATCGCCAGCTCCCGTTCGTGGTAGAGATCCTGGAGGAGCCACGTCGTGAAGGCCGCCCGGGAGATCCGCATCTCATTCTGGGGATCGAGCTCATTCATCAGACGCTGCCGCTCATTGTCATCGCGGAGCGGCCGCCGCATGCGCTGGCAGAGCTCGTCGAGGTCCCCGAGGGAGACGGACTCGCCCCCATAGTCCGGGGCGAGTTCGTAGCAGATGCCCTGGGCCTCGGCGTCGAGTGACCAATACTCGGCCGCATACTGCTCCGAGTCGGCGTTGCCACTGTCCATATCGCTCAATCCAAGTCGGAGGTAACTACTGAGGCTGCCATGGCGACGCTTCGGCGACGACGACGACCGACGGCAGCACGTCGCAATGACGTCTGGGGCCGTCATCCTAGCCGCACCACCCCGTCACCCCGAATGAGTTGGTGCTGCTTGGTGATGCGATTGGGATTCACCTTCCAACGGCGTTAGCTGGCACACTCGCGTCCGGGTTCGTGACCGCCCCGCGCCACTGCGCCCGATCAAGCGAATGCACAATGAGCACTGTCACCCAAAGCGTGGACGGGTGACTCCCCTCCGCTTGGCAGGCGCGGGCTGGGACCAGGAGCTGGGCAGAGGTGCATTCATGCGTGCGTGACTGCCCCCCAGCGCCGCTGTCACATTGTTTTATTGGGCACTTCAACTTGACGCACAGCAGCCTCGTTCTCAGACCCTCCCCTGCACAGCTCCGCATCCAATTGACCGACTGCCGTCGTGAATTGTGTGGTGCAAGGCGTCGGCGGTCGCATCACAACTCAGCCCGACGGACCCGACGATCGACGGTAGTGGGTGTGCAGGGACGGCCACCGCCAGCCGCTCGCTGGGTTCCCGGGCGAGCAACCTGCCTGCGAGGCAAGTGCATAGCGCACATTAATGGGTGTGTTCCACCCAGTCCGTCATTTTCATTTGGCCCTGCTGAGCATGGGCACTCGCCATGGATGAAATGGGAAGAAGAAAAATGACAGCAGGTGTTTGAACTCCCCGCCTTGGGCTACCACGAAAACGAGAGATGGCGAACGGTGATCCGGCGAATGCGGTGTGTGCTGCATGCCGCAAGCACACGATGCAGTCTCATCTCATGATCGTTGAGGTTGCCACATGCATTGCCGACGTGGCGCCGCTGGCGGAAGGGCCCGATGACATGGTGAGGGGGAGGAAACAACCAGGTGCGGTTGGGTGTATTGACCTCATTTTGAACCTGAAATAACCCAGAGTAGGCATGGTTTTATCACGGCGGAGATCAGATGGCGTGCAACTCACAATGCAAGCGCGATGTCAACCCGCCGTCGCCCTGCAATTGCGCGGCATTACGTTTCGTGGACCACAACGTGGCGAAAGAGACAAGCCCTCAGTCCACATACGACTCTGGAATGTACTGAAATATTCGTACGTTTGTACCCACATTTTGTATTGGAGATGCAGTACAAGACTCACGTTTGCACTGAAGCCTCCCCACATGTCCACGGGCTTTAACACATATCGTGTGAGAAATTTCGTTAACAGTCAAAAATTTGTGGCTTTGGAGGGTAGCATTGGGAGTGCGAGAGACTTTTGGGGTTTTCTGACCACTCTCACGTTATCTGGATAGTTTGTGCGAGCCACAATGATTCATACAGTATTGACAATGATAGTATTTATACTGTGAATTCTATTTCATTGTACACAGAACTCCTGTGCTCAGGTTTGATCAGCCGAAGAGATGACTTCGTGTGAGCAGCCGAGTTGATGGGACATCCGAAATTTGCCCCAACCATCCCTGAATACATATATTCCTCCGTGACAAAATTATCCACACGCCAAAACCTCGTGTGGGTTCCAGGCTGCAACTTCCAATGTCTCAAGGTTACAGGGGGGGGGGATGACCTGGGCAATTTGGCTGGCTCGCCCGTTCCCCCTGCCCAGAGACGGAACGAAATGGGGGTTTGCCACCGTGGCAACCACGCGATCGCATCGCCCCACGGCGGCGTCGGCCATCGGCCCATCGCCATGCAGTGCCGTATCTGCCCCCGGCGCCACGTATCGAGCAGGGTCCCGCTTCCCACAGTGCGCACAGCGCCTTGCGTACAGTGCATACGTGAACGTGTGTGACCCAGAAGACTCGGCCAGAGGCTTCGAAGGACAAGGCCGCCGAGCGTGTTTGACACGTTCATTCGGCGTTTGTGAGGGCCATCGAGCGAGCGAAGCGCGACGACGATGCCCAAGGCGGTCAACGTCCCCGCGGACTACTTCCACTGCCCCGAGCTCTCCCGGCGGGAGCGGCAGTACCTGATCCAGAAGGCCCAGGACTCGGCCAAGGCCCTGGTCGAAGGGGCCCGGAGCAGCAATGGGCCCATCCGGTGGATCGAGGCGGGCATCCACAAGGGCGTGCAGATGTACAAGGGCGAGGCCCGGAACCCGAGCCTGAGCGCCGGGGAGCAGATCAACTACGCGTGCGGGGCGACGACGATCCCCGCGACGCTCGAGGACGCCGCTGACTTTTTCGACCTGTCGACGACCGAAAAGGTCAAGGAGTTTGCCTCGACCCAGGACGACCTCCTCGATGGCGTCGTCCTCTACACGCTCGTGGCCCCGACGCCCGAGAACCAGCGCATGCACCAGATCACGGTCAAGTGGACCTGCATCTCGATGCCCTCGGTGGTGATCAAGGACCGCGACTTCCTCACACTCGAGTGCCAGGATGTGTTCACGGACACGACCGGCCGCCGCGGGTGGGTCCGCTCCTACCACAGCGTCAAGCTCCCGTGCTGCCCCGACATGCAGAGCGAGCTCGGCTTTGTCCGGGGGAGCTTCTACCACACGGGCTATGTCTTTGTCGAGTCGGAGCGCCCCGGGTGGCTCGACTGCATCTTCAGCTGCCAGGTCAACCTCAAGGGCAACTTGTACCTGCCGTCGTCGTTGCACTTTGTCGCGATGAAGCGCCGCATTGGGGCCGTCGCCGACCTCGGCCGCCTCCTCCAGGAGCGCCGCCTCGGCAAGCAAAAGTTCCTCAGTGACCTCGAGCTCGTCCCCAAGAACCAGCGCTCGCGGTGCCAGATCTGCGCCGTCAAGTTCAACATGTTTACCCGCAAGGCCCGGTGCCGCAAGTGCGGGGAGGTCGTGTGCCACCAGTGCAGCCAGGTCTGGGACATCAACGTCCCCAAGTACGGGCTCAAGAAGGTCCGCGTGTGCTCCAAGTGCTCCATGTCGACGGACCGCGAGGCGCTCGAGAACATGTCGCTCAACTCGGAGCGGCAGTCGATCAGTATGGCCTCGGAGCAGCAGCCGCCGATGCCCTCGTCCCAGTCGATCAGCGAGTCGATGGCGTCAGAGCCCCGGCTCCACCACCACAACCAGCACCACCCCCCGGCCCCCGTCCGCTCCCTGCAGCATGAGCAGCACCCACAGCAACAGGCCCCGGCGTATGGGCGCCCGCCGCCCCCACCGCGGCCCGAGGCGGCCGGTGTCTACGAGGCCCCTCGAGACTACCGCCGGGGCCCGCCGTCGGCACACGACGAACCGTACCGCCAGCGGAGCTTCATTAGCGGCGAAGGGGACTACGGCTATGGGCACCACCCGCATCAACAGCATCCTCCGTTGCCGCATCGGGACGGCTCGAGGGACGGCTCGACTGGTTATTACCCAGAAGACGACTACGCCCCTGGTGGCTATGGCCGGGATCCGCGATATGGGCGCCCGCCATCGCACCAGCAACCAGCGGATCCGTACTACTCTCACCAGGCCGAGCGGTCCCCGCAGCCACCGCCGCCGTATCACCACAACGCCCCGGCGGGATACTACAACCACCGCGAGCGGCCCCCGTCGCGCGGGACGAAGGAGCACCTACCCCACCACCGTAGGACCGAGGAAACGGCGTCGACCTCGTCCGAGTTCTCGGCCTCCCGGGGCGTCGATGAGCCATCGCTCACGGCCAAGGCCCTGGAGGAGCACACGCGAATGATGGGCCGCCCGGGCCCCGTCGCGCGGTCTGGATACGCCCATCCGTCCCCGCCCCCGGGCCCGTATCACGCACCACCACCGCCGCCGCCAGCGTATTACGCCGGCCAGTACGCCCCGCCGACGACAGGGGGCATCTACGGCAACTACAATGGTCGTGGGGACCACCACCATCCCAGCGGCTGGGCGCCGTCGCCCTCGCATCCGGTGGCGCACGGGCGCGAGCGGCGGTCGAGCTACGGGACCGACTATGACGCCCTCCTCCACCGCGAGTACCACGATGGCTACCAGCTGCCCCCGCAGCCCCCGGCCCCGTACGACCGGCGGTCACCGCCGCCACGCCCGCGATCGGTGCAGGGTCCGAACAACCGCCACCTTGAAGCCCCGGCCGCGACAGCGACGGCATCGCGACAGTCAGAGACGTATGTCGTGCGCACGCCGTCTCCAGCCAAGCCAACTCCAGAGGTGACGACAGCGACAACGACGACAACGGCAACAACTGCAACGTCCGGGGCCACGGTCACGGCCCCTGGGCCGCCACGTCCATCGGTCGGGCTCTCGTTCGGCTCGGATCAACGCCAGTTGCGACAGCACGACGGGGCCTCGGAGATTGATGAGGAGGAGGCCGCTGATCGCTTCGATGCCGAGTCCATGTACTCGCCGACGGGCAAAGCCATCGCCGATGACTTCAGCACGCTCATCAGCCAGGAGGCCGCCGCGCGGGAGACTGTCGACAGTTACCGCTTCTCCGTGAGCTCGAGTCTCCTGGACCAGGGCCTGAGCTTCTGCGACACCCTCAACGACTACTCAGCTCAAGCCGAACCCGAGTCCGAAGGGGATGTCTTCGAGGAGCGCCACTCGCTCGACTCGGAGGACGACGACACGCTCGTCCTGCCCAACACCACCGTTGCCACTGCCAACGCCACCACCAGCAACGCCGAGTCCCGGCCACCGCAGGAGAAGCCAGCGGCAAGCGAGACCAAGGACTCGATCGTCCAGCTCTACCAGCAGATCCTCGAGCTGACCAAGCGGCAGCACGCCCTCGACGCCAAGCCCGACGCCGATGCCGATGCCAAGGACGAGGTCGCCAAGAACCTCCAGGCGCTCTATCAGCGGTTAAACCGCCTCACGCTCAGCTCCGAGGTCGAGGTGTGAGGAACAAAAAAAAAAAAATA
>JAADYI010000848.1:0-12023 GCA_023338185.1 Lagenidium sp. CBS 127285
ACAACACCAACTACACCGGCGGTGGCGGTGGCAATAGCAATAGCAATAGCAACAACAGCAACAACGGCGGTGGCGGCCGCCCGCGGCGGGAGATGCCCGAGGGTCTGAGCTCGAGCCCGTCGCGGCCCCGCTCGGCCAACAGCTCCCCACGGACCAACGCGCGCGGCAGCAGTAGCCGCCCGTCGACTGCCGCCTCCACAGCGAATGCCTCGACGAGTGCGAGCACCACGGGGGGCGATGGCCCCACCGGGAACCCCCCGCCGCCGCCGACGGCCCCGCGACGTAGTGGCGGCGCAGGTACGAGCCCACACACACACGCACACGCGTGAAAGCCTTGCCTCTCGAATGCTCACCCTCCTCATTGTCCGTGTGTGTGTGTCTCGTGACAACAGGCAACAGCAACAGCAATCGCAACCGCGGGGGCGGCGGCGGGCGGGGCAATGGGAACAATGCGCCGCCGCCATCGTCGGGCCACCACCGCCCACGCGGCGGCCAGCGCCCGCCGCCCTTTGACGACCGGCGCTTTGGGCGCCCGCGATCGCCATCGTCACCTGCGACACAGGCGCCACCACCGGGAGCGGCCTCGGCCTCGTCGTCATCGTCAACGGCCGCCGCGACCGGCGCGCCCGGGGGAACCCCCAGTGGCAGCAACGGGCCCAATGCCAACGCGGGAGGCGGTGGGGGGCCCCATCGCGGGCGGATGCTCCGCTCGCGCTCGCCGCCGCCGCCGTCCAGGGCCATGATGGGGATGCGCTCGCGCTCGCGGTCCCCACTGGGCCCCCCGCGGGCCCGTTCGCGCTCCCGGAGCCGCTCACCGCCGCCGCCACTGCGGTATCGCTCGCGGTCCCGGTCGCCGCGGTCGCATCGCTTTTTCCGCGAGGATCCGTGGGACCGCGGCGGAGGAGGCGGCGGTCGACCGAGTCACTATGGCAGCAATGCCCTCGCCGGGGGCGTCGGTGGTCGGGGCCGCCCGCCCCCGGGCTTCTTTGAGCGCGGTGGGGAGTTTTTCGATCGGGATCGGAGTCGGGATCGGAGTCGAGATCGTTACGGCGGCGGCCCCGGGGGCGGAGGGCGCGGGCCACCGCCGCCGTCTCGCTATGGAAGCTACGGACCCAGCGGCGGAGGTGGAGGGGGCAGCGGCGGTGGCGGTGGTGGTGGTGGACGCGGGGGTCGTCCATTCCCCCCGTGGCGCGGAGGCAGCCGCGGGCGGAGTCCGGAGAAGAAGAACAACGCATCGACGCCCGGACCGGGCCGCAAGCAGCAGTCGGAAGGCGGCGCCGCTGCCTCTGCTGCTGGTTCTGGCGGTGGTGCGACCCCCGCAGCAGCCGCGGGCGGCGCCACGCCATCGTCAGCGTCGACGACTGCTGGGCCCCGTCCTGCTGCTGCTGCTACTGCTGCTGATCCATCGGGACCAGCCCGACGAGCGCCCCGGACTGACGACACACGGGATCGAGAGGAGAAGCAGCAGCCTCTGCCCTTCCGACGCGAACGGGGCACGCCGGGGCTCGATCGTCGGGCGAGCATGGGCGACGTTCGTACGGGAGAGCGAGACGACCGTATGCCGATGCCCTTCCGGAGAGGCAGTTCGACAGTCGGGCCCTTGGAACGCAAGCCAAGTACCGGCGAGTCGGATCGGGACGAACGAGGTGGCCCCGCGCCCTTCCGACGAGAACGCATGCCCGGTCAGGAGCGCAAGGCTGGCAGCACCGCCGAAGGCGGGGCGACGACGAACGACCAGCGGAGGCGAGATGGGGCCAATCGAAAGGAGCGCGGCCCCGGGGAAGCGCAGCGGAAGCCACCGGCGGTGGATGGAACTGCCACCCGCGAGGAGAGTGCGAAAAATACGCCATTGCAGAAGAACCGAACGCCTGGGGCTCAGCGGCCAGCGGCACGCGATGCGACCAAGACCCCGAAGAAGCCCGTTGACTCGCCAACGCCGCAATTGCCAGTTGAAAGCGAGGCCAAGCCCCTTCCTGCCAAATCATCTGGCGACCGCAAGAAGGATGGTCGCGACTCGGATGCGACAACGAAGGACCAAGGTCAAAAGCTTCCTGCCAACGAAGAAGCGACCGTCCCGTCAGTATCGACGGAGAGACACAGAGGAGACACTACAGCGGCCTCAGTACCGTCAGAGAAGGGCAAAGGCGACCCTCGATCGGCTTCAGTATCATCGGAGAAACCGGCGAACGTCTCAGAAAATGTCCAGGATGCGCTGTCGACTTCAGAAACCATTGTGACTGGAAGTGACGATGTTGAAAAGACGGCTGCTGACGAGTCGACGGGGGCGCCAGTCGAAGAAGCAAAATGTGACGTGCCAAGGGAAGATATAGCTGTCCCAACGGACGCAGTTTGCGAACCGACACGAGCGATCCCACCTCCGAAAACTACTGAAAGTGCCCCTGAACAGGTCGTCTCAGCGGGTGAATCAACTGAACATTCAGATGCACAGGTGGTCGCGCAACTGGAGTGCAAACCAGTAAATCCTCAGAATCTTGGAAGCAGTTCTCAGGACCTTGGAAGCAGTTTGGACGGGAAAGCTGCCGAAGTTGTCCCACCCACGGTATCCAGTGACAATCGCAATGCAAGCGAGCGTGGGGACATGCGTGGCACGAGGGATGAGAACGATCGTGGATCTAAGCCAGGGCACATCCCGCAGGCCACGAACGAGTCTGATGCCAAGGACAAGCTGACACAAGGTGAACAAAATGCCTGCTCGACTCAAGATGCATCTGCTGACACGACAATCAGGCAGACATCTTGTGAGCAGCAGCCGAGAAACCTGGTACGAAATGCTGACAAGAGCGAATCTGACTCTCCACGCATGGAGCGTCGCGATCCAGATGGGCGCCTTCGGCACTCAGCAACCTCCACATCGGTTTCAAATCGAAATTCGCCACTTCGATCTCGTCCGGTGTTTGAGCGTCATTCTTCGATGTCATCAATATCCGACCGCAATGGTGACAAATTGCTCCCAGCGTTATCACGTTCTTTATCGGTGAACCCATCGCAGAATTCACCAAGTCGCACACCTGTGAATGAAGCTGAGTTTCGAAAACACCACAACCGAGTTGATGCTCTCAAAAAGGGTCCAGGGACTCACCTTGCAGAGTCGAGAACAGTGTCGCCGTCGGCGACTTCTGAAATTGATCGAAGGGATGCTGCAAGTAGTCGTCCTAAGAGCAATTCGGGAGAGCACGAAGACCGTCCAGAACTTCCAGAAATCCCATTTCTTCCACCGGTTACCACATCAGCCACCTCAGGCCAAGATGAAGCTGCTGCAACACCGTCGAGAGTGAGCAAACGCCCGCGTCTTGGGTGGGGTCAGGGTCTAGTTGCATCGTCGCCGTCTGATACGAAACGTCCTCGAATTGGTTGGGGTGAAGGTTTAGTCCAAGCGAGTGAATCATCGCAGCCTACTGTCCCCTCAACCCCAGAGCATACACATGGCTCTGGAGGTGTACAACATGTTGGAGCCTCGCCAGGCGCCATGCCATCGCATTCCACGCATGTTCAAGGCATTGAAGTCGTTCCCGACGCGGCAACGCACCTTGCGTTACCAGGATCGGATTCACAAAATGAAGTGGTGGTTACGGCGAGTGAGAAGAGTGTATCGTTGTCGGCTGGGAACGAAGCCACGAATACTCAGGACGAGCAGAAAAAACCCAGTGACGAACACGACATTGCCATGGAAGAAGTTGATCGGTATAAGACTGCCAAGGACTCCATTCTTAGTTCAATCGATGAACTCGATTCAACGATATCCGACATGAAGTTAAAGATCTCTCTTTTGCAAAACAGCATCGTTGAAAAGGAGACAAGGGTTGCTGAGCTTGACGTCAAGGTGACAACGCCGCCGATTAAATCGACTAGCCCTCATCCTGAATTGCCAAATGATGCTACTGAGACCGCGATTATCCTGAATACTAATTCAGAGGGTGCAAATGATTTTGATCTGTGCGCGCAGCCGGTGTCTCCACGCCAATGCGATCCATCGGAATCATCCCCATCATTACCATTGAAAATTGCGGTCGACGGAACTTTCGTACAGTTGCTTTCAAAAATCTATCAAGAGAACACTAGTCGCGCACACGATGCCAATACCCGCGTTCCAAAACGCCTTGAACGAGGACCCGACGCACACAAGACATACTACCATCCTTCCGACTTTTCTTTCTATCAAACGAATATTGATAGTGGAATCGAGTTGTGCGATCGTGTACGCTTACGAGTACAGCGACGCAACCGTCAGCGGTTTGATCACCTGAAAAAACTTGCAAGAGAGTATATTGACCTCAAAAAGATGTGGAAGCAAAAAGTCAAGCGCCTCGAGAAAGATCGGAAACGTCAAGACAAGCTCCGCAATAAACAACATAAGCACAAGGCAAAACAAAAGGCTCCCTCCGAAGACCCCAGCACACCATCATCATCCACGGTCCAGTCTCAGCAGAATCTGCAACAAGGAAATGGAGTCGCAGGACCTTCATGCAATAATACTGTTGGTGACTCCGGCTCATCAGGTTCATTGACAACGGTGACCACCCCTGTGGCCACTGTCGTTCGGTCGTCGTCTCGGCTGACTAACAATTCGAATAGTGTTGATATGCAAACAAAGAGTGATTTGGAGAAAATTGAGCAGGCAAAGGCCCAGGCAATTGCTGATCAAGAAGCACGCAAGAAGCGATTGAAGAATGCGTTGACCACGATTATCCCAGATATGATTGTTCATCCTGAGGACCGGCAATCACGAGTTTTTATGAGAACCGGAAGTGGCCAAAGCTGTATGCAGAATGGGATAGCTAAAGACTGGCGAAAACGGGAGTGGGAGGAGCGATACGTAAATCCTTGGAATGATCTTGAGAAGTGCATTTACGTGGACAAGTTTTTACAGTATCCCAAGAATTTTGCTCGTATCGCTTCATTTTTATGCAACAAGACGACAGGTGATGTTATTTGCTTCTACTATCGTACGAAAAAGGTGGTGGACTTCAAGGCATTGCTTCGCGAACAACAACTTCGACGACGAGGAGCAGGATCCAAAAACACGTGGAGTTGCTGGAACCTCTCTGCTTGTGCAGCGATCGGTTTGGGGGTGAAATTTCCTGTACACATTGCGAAGCTACTTCTACACCCTTCTAACTTCCGGTCTCATCAAGCTTCCGATAATATCATAAATTCGGCGGGCGCCCAGCAACTCCTTCAAGAAATCCAGAACGAAGAATCTGGCAAATCTTCTTCAATAGCACATGAGAGGAAGTCCGCTGTCGAATGGATTGCAAGCATGAACTGCAGCGGTGCAGCATCGAGTGCTCCCGTCGATTGCCAGCGCGATTCAATGGAGAAAGACGATACCGATGAACCAATGCCTGAATCGACGGCTGACAAAGTGCAGGGCTTGTACGGCCAACAACTTGGTGACTTCATTGCTGGTCAGCAGCAACCGTTCCTACTGAACTACACAGATTATTTCTCAGACAACGTGTACAGCACTGGCTTTAATTCGACGGCAGTCCCTATCTCAGAAAGATTGAAGCAGTACAGATTGCTTGTCGGACCAGAACCAGAAATACCAAGGGAAAAAACTACAGGGACAAAGATGATCAGCGGGATCACAGGGTCAAATACGGTGCCTGCAACGAAAAAGGAAGCCAAACAACCAAGAAAACCAAAAAAATCACAAGACACCGGAACTGTACAACCATCCATTTCCCAACCAGGTTCTCGCAAGCTTGTATCTGCAGTAGCAGTTCCAGCGTCTCCTGTTACAGTCGCTCCGGTGGTGGCCACGTCGAACAGCGGAACGAAAAAGAAAACTGGTGCGTCTCCTGTGTTTAATACAACCAGTCGAAATTCACCCCGAGTTTCATCAACTGAAGAAAAGCAACCATCCAGCAAGAAGCCTAGCAAGAGTGGCAACAGCTCGGGAGGCGGCGCTGGAACCCCTGTGGCGCGAAGACAGAGTAACATATCATCTCCGAGGGTCGGGCCAGCTATTTCTTTGGGAGTTACAGGACCAGGAGGATTTCTGTCTGACGAGTCAACCGCAGCGGCGGCTGCTGTTTTGGTTAGTGCAGCTACTCAAGGAATGATGGGAACTCCAACTGCTGCAGGCACACCGTCAGGTGCACCTCCAGCAAAACGAGTTGTGCAAAAGTGGACTGAAGCCGAGAAAGCCGACTTTTTAAAATTTTTCTCTGTAAGTGTTCTCGTGTGAATTTCATTGATGGATGTTTTGTATTGATGATTGCTTTTGTGTTTAGATGCACGGAAAGGATTGGGCAACACTCACAGACAGCATTCCAACGAAAACTGCTGCTCAAATCAAGAATTACTACCAGAATTACAAGAACCGTCTCGGACTTCAAGATATTCTGAAAAAGAGAATTGAAAGTAGCGGTGGGAAAGCTTTGCTGACAGACACTCAGAGCGGGTTGGACGTATCGCCGCGCGAATCTGTGGTTCACGCGGACTCACTGGGAGGTCAGATGCTGTCCTTGTCTTCGGCTACTATGGCTGGCTCTGTCGGCGTCTTGAGCTCCTCCACAAACCCAACATACTCCGCGATGCCACATGAGCTTACGTCTCCGTCATACGCAATGTTCAACGCTGGAGGCCATGGAGCAAGGGCAGACATGTATCCTGGTGGGACGTCCAACTCGGAGCGATACTTGAAGTTCCTAAATCAACAACACCAATTGCAAATGTTCCAGCTCCAGCATCAACACACCCCGCACCATGGCGAACAAGGTGGGAGCCCTTATGGAGAAGGGTCAATCAAAGCAGCAGCCGCAGCCTCCCAGCAGCGTAGTGGGGGACTTCAATTCTCGCGAGATCCCCACACACTGACGATGCAGTCTTTGCAGCACGCTGTTGCCCAAGCCCAGGCTCAAGCACATGCACACGCCCAGGCCCAAGTGCACGCCCAAGTCCATGCCCAGGCACAAGCGCACGCACAAGCTCAAGCGCAAGCTCATTTAGCGCATGCGCATGCAATGCTGCAAATGCAACAACCGCCAAGAAGCACCTATCAAGATTTGTCCCATTCTAATTACTACCACGCAATCACACATGGGCACCCGCATCCGTTGGCAGCACATCTTGGATTAAGTCGGGCATTTTCGTCCAGTATGGATGCAGTGGCCGCTCCAGGCGAGAGCCAGGTAACCTCAGTAATGAGTCGACCTGCAGATGGCCCAGGGAACTTGCATCCCAACAGTTATGTTGCTACTCGCGATGACCCAGCACGGGCGATGCTCAGTCTTGCTTCTATGTCCGGACAAGGAGTTTCTGCGCCAGGGGCTCAACAGACAAGGTCGAGCAGTCCCAATGGACGTGAGAGTGATTCTGGTGGTTCTTCCACGCAGAGATTCGATTCTGGCGTTGATCGTGCACAGGCGGCAACCGAGAGCCGGTCATACGAATCGAGCCGCATCAAGCGCGAAGCAGAGCGCAATGAACTTGCCGACGACAACTCTCGATCAGTTACGAGTCACGATCATGTTGATGGCTCAAAGCAAGCGTCTCAAGATCGCCTACACCTTCCGCAACAATCAGCTACGGCAACAATTCAGAATATCCAGATACCACGGTCAAGTCGAATGTCGTTCTCTTCGATCTTGAATGAAACAACCGAGTCCCCGAAGTCCGTTCCGACTCCTAGAGTGGAAGACACCCCGGAGACTAGTGCATCGGGAATCGGATACTCTGAGTCAGTGTCGCGACCGGACCTCCCGCCGCCCAATCAAGCCAATTATTCGACAAGTCGGGACTCGCCAATGGCGGACCCCAGCCCAACTGCGCAGCTGTTGCCGCGTAGGACCTCGAACAAAATGGGCTTGATGGCGAACTTGCTCAATGTCGCATCCCCCGACCATCGCAGCCCTCGTATTCAGTCGCCTTCTGTAGCTCACCACCAACTGACCACAGATCCATCGGAGACGCCTACTATCTCTTCCAATGTCCATATGGGCACATCTAATGTGGTCTCGTTGAAAAATGAGAACGAATCTTCAAGCGGGGGATTACATCATCGGTCCGCGAGTCACACAATTTCGACCAGCGCATCTTCAAGTGAATTCCAAGGGCTGAGAGGTGACTCAGTTACATCAACGTCCGGTCCTCCATTGCCAATGTCAGTTGCTCAGATGTCAATGACGTCGGGAACCGTCACCTCTACAGTTCCAAACCAAGCGCCACCACAAGAAATGATGTGGCGATACCACCCTCAGATCAGCTATGAGGAAGAGGCCGAACTGCTCAGACGTGCAGCGATGGAGAAGGAGCAGCTTGCGAGGCGTGCCGAAGAGGAAGCAGCGCGTGCTGCCGCCGCCGCCGCCGCCGCTGCACGTGCACTACACGAAGCTCGGAAGGCTCGACAAGAAGTGATGGACATGATGACCGCCAAGTACATGGCCATGCAGCAGCAGCAACACTATCAACAGCCCCAACCAACATTGGCAGCTCAGCAGCAACAACCTCAACTTTATTCTCATGGATACGATTATCAGCAGCAACTCCAGCAGCAACTCCAGCAACAGGCATTGCAACATCATCTCCAGATGATGCAGAGATCCGGACTGCCTGTTGATGGGTCGGCGGAAGAATCGACGGTACCACCGTCAAGCGCACCACCGCAACATGATCGTGAAAGCGCCTGATCTGCGTGTTCTTGTGGGTGTGTATCTCGTTTGTCGAAAGATGTAATAGAGACGTTGTAGGCTTGTCCCCGCGTGTTCCTTACGTCGGATGCCTTTCACTTCTCGTCATTGATGGCAGGAGAGGCCGTTATTCGAAAGTAGGGTTTGATCTCGTGCAAGCCCTGCGGGAACAGCTTCTTGGCGGCATCGGTCTTGATATCCGGCTCGACGAACACATCCTCATTCACCTTCCAGTTGGTTGGCGTGACGATCTGATTGAACGTGGCGAGTTGGAATGCATCGAGTGCCCGGAGCACCTCGTAATAGTTGCGTCCGACGCTGATGGGCGAGTACGAGAGAAAGCGGACGGTCAGGTCGATATCCAGGACAATCGTACAGCTAAACGGGAGCCGATGGAGATCGGCCGCGTGCTTTGGCGCGCTCGCGGGGATCAGCCCCAGGGCCCTTGAGAGCTCGCCGGTCTCATCGGCGAGTACCGGGAAGCCCACTTTGACGTCCTGGGTTTCATTCACGTCCCGGAGAAACGCGTCCTGCTGCTTGAGCGAGTCGATGTTGAGCCCCAGGAGCCGGCAGTTGCGCGCATCAAATTCGTCCTTGAGTTTTTGCATCATCCCCAGTTCCTGCCCCCGTCGTCGAAGGTCAGACGATCATCACAGTCGACCAAGGGCCCCCTCCCAGCAATACACGTTGCGTCGACAACATACCGTCATCCACACGGGGTGGTGCGTCTGGGGGAACGTGCAGATGACGCCCCACGCGCCATCCATGTAGTCGTGGACGCGGACGACCCCAACCTGGGTCTGGCCGATGAGATTCGGCAGCTTGGCCCCGATCTGGAGCTCCTTGGGGACCCCGGGGGCCATGATACGAGTCGCCTTTGCAACTTGCAATGCAACGTATCAGCAAGTGACCTTTCAAGATCACTGTGTTGCTGCACACTGTACTCAAGCTCGCAAAAACAAATAGAAAAAGCCGACGGGATCTCGAGTCTTTTGTTCTCGGCGCCGAGACATGCACATGGAACCATCCACCACCTCATCTGGCCATTGGGGAGTTCGATGATGCCGCTTCATAAAAATGATTCCGGTGACGCAACTTGCAGCCCCACATGACACCGCAGTTGGATGATCCCAGGGCGGCATCGTATCCAAACAGTTTAAAAAAAAAATTGGTCAGCATTTCCATGAGCACCAGAGCAGTGCACTAGGAGACCGGGAGACCTAGCAGCTGCACTGGGGCTGTGTGTCGGTGCTTTTCTTCTTTCCGTTCCGGGCCAAGTTTGTTGCGACCGTGACCCCTGCCATCCTTCAACTCAGCTGGTCGCATCGCCATCATGTGTGCACATGCTGCATCAACAGCGTGATGGTGGCTGTGAATGGGGACTCGAAGAGAGCTGATCGGCGCGTTGGTGTGGGGCCTCCACAGACCAGCAAAAATAACTAGGGAAGCGATCGAGAGGGCCACGCAATTTAGTCAGTCCATCAGAATTTAACATCTTCCCTCCAAGGAGTGCATTTGATTTCGACCGTCGTTGTTGCAGTTGCAGACAATCAATCCTGACCGGAAATGAAAAGATTTTGTCAATATGGTGCGCCTATATCGCATTATGCAGGGTATCATTGATCTGGGAGCTCGGAGGAAGTGTACAAGAGCTTCAACAATATCGATTGTGATAGGGAATAGAATGATGGGAGCTGTTGATTGATCGGCGGACCAGGTCACGTTTCGAATCGCGAGATGTCAAGCGGCTCCATCAAGCCCACACAGCACTGCTGATTGTCAGCCAAACAGCCGGAGCCGGCAGCCTGCAGGCGGCCAAGGATCCGCCCAAGCTCGACGATGGCAACTTCAACTCGGATGGTCTACAGGGTTTGCTCAAACAGACTCCGTCAACCACAGATCAGACGGAATGCGCCTTGACCGCGAAACGAAGAACAAGCGACGCTTGCAGTGAGAGCAGGGGGCCCCTTGGATGAGTTCTCAGGGTCTCTATTTCGTACCCAACGTCGTGCGCTCTCCCACCACCAGCTAGCTCTTTCGCTTGTTCGACTTTGTGTCACAAACGGTGTATTGGCCTGAGGAGGGTGGTGGTGATGGGATGACGTGCCCCCCCCCCCCTTCAAGGCGCCACCAATACCTTTTCCTCAAGCGTGCCCCTCATTTCCCATTCGCGCTTTTGCTCCGACGCCAGCACGCGACCGGGACTCGTCGGTCTTCCAACGTGAAGTGTTCTCCACGGTACGCACCCCGTTCCAGTCCCCCACCCCAATCAACGGCAAAATGGAGCCACCGCAGCCGACGACCTGCGGGCAGCGCGCCAAGGCCCGCGTCGTGCGGCACTGGACCGTGCCCCCCAAGCACCGCACGCCCGAGCAGGACGACGCCGAGACGCACCTGTTGACGTTCTACCTCGGCAACAATCGGTACCTGAACGTGACGTCCGTGCGCTTTTCCCGGTGGTACCTCTTCTTCGCGTCGTTTGTGATCCAGTTTTGCATTGGCTCGCTGTACTCGTGGTCCGTGTTCAACAAGCCCATCGACACGCGGCTCTACGGGAACCCCAAGGCCGAGAAGGCCGTGAATGCGTTTTACACGGCCGTTGGGGTGTTTGGCACGACGACGGCGCTCATGGGCCCGTGGATCGAGCGCCACGGACCTCGGGCCGGTGTCTGCCTCGGGACCTCGGCGTTTGTCCTCGGCAAGATCCTCTGCGCCATCGCCCTGCACTACAAGTCCCTCACGGGGGTCGTCATCGGCTACGGGTTCTTTTGCGGCTTCGGCATGGGCCTGTGTTACATCTCACCCGTCTCGGCGCTGCAAAAGTGGTTCCCGGACTACCGCGGGGCCGCCGCGGGCTTTGCCGTCGGGGGCTACGGGGCCGGGGCAGTCGTCTGGGGCAAGGCCTATCTGCCGATCATCCGGGCCGTCGGGCTCTCGTCGACGTTCCTCGTCATTGGCTTCGCCATGTGCACGGCCATGTACCTCTGCGCCATCATCCTCCGCTCGCCGCACCACGAGTACACGGTCGGGGGCCTCAACATCCACGGTGAGGCCGTGCACGAGGTCGAGGCGGCGATCGAGAAGAACGAGCGTCTGAGTGTCATGTCGGCGCACGAGTACGAGTCGATCAAGACCCCGACGGTCCCGGAGCTCGCCCAGGAACTCGCCAAGGAGCCGGACTCGGAGCCCCCGAGCGCCAGTACGCAGGTCCGCCGCCTGACGCTCATCGAGGCCATCAAGACCATTGACTTTGCGTTCATGTACATCATGTTCTTCTCGAACCAGCTCTTCGGGCTCATCGTCCTCTCCAAGCTCTCGGGCATGTGCGTCGATCTCTTTGGCAAGACCCCCGACCAGGGGGCCAACATC
>JAADYI010000849.1:0-12023 GCA_023338185.1 Lagenidium sp. CBS 127285
ACAAGCTCTGCGTAACGTGCGAGTCGGTGGATGCTGCTCGCGTACGGCGGCTGCAGGATCCGGAGGAGTTGGTACTGGTTGGCATGGAAGAACGTCGTGACGTTGGCCGCCATCGTGGTGGGCGGGAGGATCTCCTGGCTCGCTAGGCGATTCCATGCGGCGGCCTCAATGTTCCAGATCCGCCCGGCGGCGATGTCCATGAGCTGATAGTTGTGACCGGATGCTTGACGTGGCCGGCCAATGCGTCGGAAGGCGTCTGCTACGTCCACAGCCGCGAGAAGATCCCGCGAGATGAAACCCCGGCCGAGACCCCCTCTCTCGGTATCAGACGGCTGAACGACTGCACAGCACGGCGTGTCTCCCACTCATCAATCCATCTACCGCCATCACACCACTCTTGCACTCAGCACGCACAGTTGAGGGTGAAAGCCACACCGCGATCATTGACCCCAAAGGCTCCCGTTGGCAGGTCCCCGAGGTAGGTGAATGCGACAAACCGTGGGGCCGTCCCGATCTGTGCGGTCACGATCGCCGTGTGGTTGAGATCCGCTGCCCCACCGTCTTCATTGTGAGCCACGACTCGAAGTCCGTCACGCCCTACGAGCACCAGATCGGAACAATGCATCGTGCGTTGCCGACGGCGATGGTCCGCCACTGCTTGGCCAACGAAGCTCGCAGGGACGACGTCGTCGAATTCCTCGACGAGATTCTGGATAAACAGCGTCGAAAAGGCCACGCCGCTGCCCTTAGCGAACCCTCGGAGCTCGTCCACGTAGTCCTATACGGAACGAATGTCAATGTTAAGCCTGTCAACTGGCTCGGCAAGCGTGGATGTTGACATACCGGGAAGGTCTCTTCATGATGACGAAGAAATGCGTCATACGCCACACGACCGTCCTCTGTGGTCTCAACGTAGGGAAGGAGCCGCGTCTGGAGCTTGCCATTGGCCTGAAGTCGGGCGTGGATCTTGGCTCTGAAGCGCTCGCCGAGGGCCCGGCCAAATGCAAAGTGAGAGTCGCCGATAAATTGAAATTGCTCGATGACGTTCTGGTCCTCACTGCTCCAGGCCCCACACGGGGCCCATTGGTCAACGATGAGAGCAAGGAGTACGACGATAACGACGACCGGGAGACCAAGGCGCGAGGCCCCACGAACAGAGAGATCACCGTGAATCGCGGCGGCGCGATGGCCCATGTCTCGCAATGATCATCCGAAGGCGATGACTGTTCAAAAGATCTCAACAATGGAACTGTTCGATCTCTCTTAAGTGCGAACCACACGACCACAACCCTGTTTTTGTACTCATCCGAATGACCATCTCAGATGGACATGGAAGAAGTGGAATGCAAGGCACGGCGATATGGCGCACACTATGCGAATTCTTCAGCTCAGACGTGTCCCATGACACGGTACGATGAAGAGAAGGCGGTGGGTCAACTCGACCCAACGTCTGTGCTAAATATGGTGTCGTGGAGCGCCGGTGTCGCTAATGGTCAGTTGTCGGTGGTGGAAAGTCAAAAACGCGTTGTCAACACCAACTAAGTTGGCATTGTTCAGAGATAGTGGAATGCCCGCGGTGGCGGTGGCTTCGCTCGCGACGCCTCAGTCGTCCCCAACGGCCCAGCGCATCGCCTCCAAACCCCATGTTCTCGTACGCGACACCGTGAGTGGCCAACGACGAGTCTTCGTCCAACCCAACGCCGATATCGACGAGTGCATTGGCTTCTCCGTAAAGCGTTGGATATTCTCCATCATCGGTCTCATCCTGGTGTTGACGGACATCCCCAGAACCGGCTTTGCCATCCGTCTCCGAGATTTCTACCCATACATCGGCGCTGGGGCGGTCATGTACTGGGGACCTTACAGCTACCACGTTTATCACATGAACGTCTCTCGAGGCATTGAAGGAGAACCGCCTCTGTTCACGGCCACCAGTGGTGGTGTACCGGTAGAAGCCATTGATCTCTGGTCATATAAGTTTGACACACTGTCAATTCCGACGCGCGCCGTCGCCCAGCATCTCAGCATCATGGCATACCCACCGTGCGTTCTTTACCGGATGGGCACCGCGTGCCCTGATTCGCACCTGAGTATTCCTACGGCGTTTGGTATGATCGATGCTGTTGTTCAGGGCATCCAGGACAGGTACTTTAGCCGTGATGGCGAGCAACGACCAGTGACGCTGATCATTCAAAGCAACTGGATCGATCGACTCCATCACATCGTTGCCAAACCATTCTGGCAACACCGTGAGGATCGCTGGCTTTCCATTCACCACTACCGTGTCAACCCACGGCAAACCACCAACACGACAGGACTGCCGCTTTGTCAGGCCCGGGATGCTCAAAAACGATTCAGACTTCATCAATGGGCCCTGACGGCCGCATCCGTTGGGCGCCCAACACTGCCGGTCTTCTGCGAGCTCGAGATTGCCTGGCCATGTGACCATCCCATTGACGGCCCCACGCACCAGCTCCCAATCGACCAGCACATCTCTGCCCGCTTGGTCATGTTCCAGAGCCAGTACCCGAAATTGCGGCTCGACCTCACCATCTTCAGCACCCGATTGCGCATGGCCCCACGGACGCTGAAGGCTGTCCCGCGGATCTCCATTCATACCGACAATCTTGAGATTGTCACTCTCATCCGCGGTCAGATGTGCCCGACCAGTACAAGCGCCAACTGCACCACAGTATTCGTTGACGACTATCGCTACGAGCGAGCGCATTGTGTAAGTGATGAGGACGAATGGCTGCACGTGACCCGAGTTCTCCGGGCTGCGGCCCAGGGCTACGTTTGGCTTCGGGTGGTGTTGCTCGCTGTTGGTTGCTACTGGGCACGAGCACGCGAACCCAAGTTCCATGGGGCGAGACGACGACGCGTCGCCCAAGCAGCAGCGGCGACGTTCTTCCGGATCCCAGGCTACACCGTCGTCTACGGGAGCTGGTTCCCGTTACTCCTCTACTCAATCGCTCACTCCATTGACGGCGTGACGATTCACCTCATCGGGGAGTACGTCTGGGCGTCCATCAATGGCACGTTCCAGTTCGACCTCTTGGCCTTCGCGCTCGTCGCGACAGTCCAGATGCGGAACATTTGGATGATCGCCCTCGCCTGGCGCATTCTCGGAGAGTTTTACACCCGTGTGATTGATCCCCGTCAGCACCCATGGCACCCCGAAGAGGGGCTGAAGAGCGTCCGGGGCACGCTGATCAGTCTCACGTCGTGGCTTACGATCTTCTCGTACATGCGTACGCTGAGTTTCCGTGACACGCGCGTGATCGAGGTCATCGAGCACTCGCGGGATCGCGCCCACCTGAACGAAGCCAACACCATCCAGCCGATCGAGTCGGGCATCGGCCTCGACCTCAAGGCGACGGGCCTGGCGTTCTCGGCCCTCGCGACCACGCTCCTGCTCCTCCAGGGCCTCCTCCGTTGGCGCTTCCGCGAGCCGATCAATTTCTTCACGTGCCAGAGTTACTTTGTGCCCCTCAGCGCCGGTGTGCTCTGGCCGCGGTCCATGCTCGGGGTGTTCTGGAACGTCACCTGGAGTCGGGGCCACCGTGGGGCCGTCGACGGGGTCCTCGGGTCCCTCTCGAGCTTCCAGTCCCTCCGGAACGTGGTCGCGCTGCTCGTCGGCGAGGACAAGAAAGCGCGCGTCCGTCGGAGCTCGACGGCCCAGCGGCGGAGCGTGCTGCAGGCCGAGTGCCCGTGGTGCCGGCGGCCCCCGTGGTACCTCAGCTGGGTCGCCGTCCACGGCTGCCGGACCCACGAGCGCGTCGCGCACGTCGACCGCCGGCCCCGGGAGATCTGGGCGCTCGTGCGGCTCATGAACATCACCTTCATGAGCGACCCGCTCGTGCTCCTCCGGCTCTACGGCCTCGGGCGACCGCTGTATCTTTACCGGGTCATCACCCCCCGACGGGAAGGCAACGCCGACGCCGACGCCGACCGCCACCGCCGCCACGACAACCGCCGCCACCACCACGGGACGCTGCTTCTACCACGCGAGATCGACCGGGAGACGCCGCATCTCACGGACGCCACCGACGGGACGACCCTCGAGCTCCTGGGGATCATCGACTCGTCGGCAATGCCCTGGCATGCACTGGTCGATGTGGGTTGAGCGCTGTTTAGAATTGTGATTGGCTAAATAGCACAACGAATTATACCCACTCGCTTGTTCCTGTGAGCATCAACGTTCCTTCGCGATTCGCGAATATAGAGAGGACTATTTCAGCCAATGCCATGCTATCGTCTATTTTTGGCTCTCTCTTTTGTTGATATCTGATTCTGGATCCCACCGCACGCCGGCATCGCCATCATGTGCCAGCGGCAGCGGCAATCGCGACGGCGATCGCGTTGATCCCAGCCCAATGCCGCCCCCTGCGGCGCCCCTCGCTGTGTCAACGCCAGCGCCGCCTATCAAAGCTGGCGGTGGCGGTGGCCCCATCGCCAAGTCCCCATCGACGGCCCTCACGATCCACGCGGACGACGACGACGAGGACGACGAGGCCATCGCGAATGCCGTCTTCCAGGAGAAACCGAGCGTCGGCGTCGACAATCCGATGGCCACGGGCCTCGATGGGCTCCTCTGCTGCCTCCGGAGCCGCTGCCTCACGGGCACGTGCGTGCTCTTCCCGTGTCTCCTGCTCCTGCTCCTCGCGTGGTGGCTCCCGAGCGCGACGCTCGCGAACCAGCGCCGGCGCCGGGTGCTCGTGATCCTCGCGATGGTGCCCCCGGGGCTTTACGTCCTCGGGGGCCTCGCGGCCGTTGTGCTGGTCTGTGTGCGGCAGATCGGCGCCGATCGCGTCAACGCCGCGGCCGCCCACCGTTACCTCCGGGCCCGGGCGCAGCTTCAGAAGATCGCCGTGACCACGGGCGGGCGGACGACCATGACGACGGCCTCGACCACCGAGGTCACGGTCGCCGGGCGCGTGGCGCTCTTCCACCGCGCAGCCCGCGATGGGGACACCGAGACGTGCCGGTGGTGCCTCGAGAACGGCCAGGACATTGACCAGGTCGACCACCTCGGGCGGGCGGCGGTGCACTGGGCGGCGATGCACGGGATGGACGAGATCCTCTCGCTCCTGCTGCGGAATGGTGCGAGCGTCGACCTCCAGGACCACCTCGAGGGGCTCACGCCCCTGCACTATGCCGCGTACTATGGGCACATCAAGCTCACGCGGGTGCTGGTCAACGCCGGCGCGGACCTCACCCGCCAGGATCACCGCAAGCTCACGCCCCTCCAGCTCGCCGAGATGGCCAGTCTCCGGCTCGTCAGCGTCCAGCCCTCGCATCAGATGATCATCAAGTTCCTCCGGATCGCCATGAAGGACGCCGCGACGCCGCCCCTGCAGCATCTCACGGGGCTGACGGTCACGAACCTCGTCGAGCGGCAGATGATGGCCCAGTGAGGCACGACCAACAAGCATCGGCAAACGACGATCCCAGTGGCCAAACCACGTTGAAGTTAATGAGCGTCAAGTCATGCAACGTCAGCTTGGGACGCGATCCCAGCTCGCGTGCAGGGTTTCTGTCCCCACATTGCACGCGAGAAGCTCGCTTTGTGCCGAAGCACAATCACCAGCGAGCACGTCCATTGGCAACAGACAGGGTCTGCCGCCCCCCCTCCACTGGGCCATGTCATGTATTGGGGTTTCGGCGGTGGCCAGGATCTCGTGGGCAGCGCAGACTGGGGCAGAAGCGCTCGGGTGGATCATGAGCTGGGCTGAAGAGGCGGTTTCTCATCCATAGCGCTAAACATACGCCCGGCGATCCCAGCAACTTGATCAACAAAAAACGCATCGATCTACTGACTCGACGACTTGAGAGAGAGACCAAGGACCGACATACGGGCCCATTCGTCCCATTGGCATTGAGTGTCGTGAGATTGATGACTCGACGTCACCGACGGAGCCTCCGACGATGGTGATCACGACCAAGACAGCGCCACAGCCGCCGACAGTCGTCCGCGTGACGTCGGGACCTCGTGTCGTCCCAGGGTCGACGTGGGGCCTCGATCGCCCATTATCGGACGCCGACATCGGCAGCCACTTGGCATTCTCCTGGAAGCGCTGTCTCTTCTCCATCGTAGGGCTCGTCCTCGCGCTCACGGACATCCCTCGGACGGGTTACCGGCTCCGTCTCGCGAATCTCTATCCGCTCGTGGACATTGGGACGGTCGCATACTATGGTCCATATGAATATCCGGTAAACCACCTCCAAGTCTCATCAACTGGCGACATCGCAGGCAGAAATGGCAGCATAAGCAAAGGCATCGGCCTCTGGCCGTACAAATTCGACACCATGTCGATCCCCCTGAGGGCCATGGCCACTCACCTCCGGCTCGAGACGTTTCCACCGTGTATTCTCTACAAAAGCCCCTGTCCGGGTCCGTATCTCAGTCCCCTGTCCACGTTGACGATGCTCGATGGTCTCATTAGCGCGCTCCAACTGGAATACTTTGCCAGTTCCACAACGAACCGACAGTCAATCGTCATTGTCACAAGAAGCAACTGGATTGATCGACTCCATCATCATATCATCAAGAAAATTTGGATGAATCAAGAGTTCCGATGGCACGCCGTCCACCATTATCAGTTTGATCCCCGATCGCGGGGATGGCTCAAGCTCTGCACCCGGCGCATTAAGCTCAAAGGCGACCCCGTACTGCCGCTCTTTTGTAACCTCGCGATTATCTGGCGCTGTGCTCACCCCACGAATGCGACGAGGCCACGCATATCAATTGAAGAGCATATTAACGTCCGTTTGCTGGCGCTGCAGATGCAGTACCCAGATCTGGATCTCGATCTCACTATCTTCAGTTCTCGTCTGCAATTGAGAACTGGACGGCTCCGGGGGCTTCCGCGCCTCACCATGAACAATGAAAATATTGAGATCACCACGCTCATCCGAGGCAGACGGTGTGAGAGTGGAACCAGTGGCCAACCGTGCGTAACGATGTTTGTAGACGACTACCGCTATGAGCGCGCGGTCTGCGAAAGCGACGAAGATCACTGGCACAGTACGACTTGGCTCTTACGGGCCGCTGCGCAGGTGTACGTGTGGGTTCGCGTTATATTCTTGCTCGTGGGATGCGGTGTTGCACATGCGCGTGAGTGCAAGTACTCGTCGGCAACAGTGAGAGAGATCGCTCTTGCTACGCTGACGACCTTTTTCAAGATACCCGGATACAGCATCGTTTACGGAAGCCTGTTTCCGATTTGCCTATACTCGATGACTCATTACATCGACAGCGCGGTGATCCATCTTGTCGGGGAGTATGTGTGGGCATCGGTCAACGGCGAGTTCAAGTTTGATTTGTTTCAATTTGTCCAAGTTGCGTCGATTCAGATGCGCAATGTGTGGTTAATTGCACTACTTTGGCACGTTGCAGTGATTCGTTTGCACGCTTTGCTCGTGGGGCGGTGCGAGAAATGGCGTCCGCTGGATGGGGTACTAAGCTTTCGCGGGGTCTTCATTGGTCTCACGTCGTCACTGACGGTTTTCTCCTTCTTGCGTGCAATGCGATTTCGTGACGTGGACATCACCAGTATTGCTGTGTACTCTCGGGACGCTCCACTGCGCGGCTTCTCAACCTCGGTCAACGACGTTGAACCGGGTTTCATCTTGGACGTCAAGGTGATGACCATCGCGTTTGTGATTGTCATTACGGTGGCGCTCAGTCTCGAGGCCATTCTTCGGGGGATATCAGGAGTCGACATTAGTTTTCTGACTTGCCGGACATACTATCTGGCTCATTGTGCTGGTGAACTCTGGCCGACCTCCATGCCTCGCGTGTTGTGGATCGTACATTGGGCCAAGCCCACGACGACGACTATCGCACGGCCAAGACGACACTGTGGTGGGTTCGTCGTCGCAACAATGAACTACACGCATGATCGCACTCTGTGGCAGAAGAATCGGCAATGTCGACGATGCCAGCCGCTACCGTCGTATCTCAATTGGCCAGTTGCGCACGGGTGTGTTCGCCACGATCACCTGTCACACGTAGATCGTCGCTTACCCAAGGTCGCCGCGGCCCTTCGACTAATGAACCTGGCGTACATGTCAGATCCGCTGGTTCTCTTCACTCTGTATTGTATCGGGAAGGAGATCTATCTGTACAAGATCACTGGGGCGAGAAACGGTCGCCACGACAGGACTGTGATGTTGACCAAGTTGAACCGAGGAGTGTCCGAAGATGACCTTTCATCCGAGGGCATGGAACTGGTGGCTGTACTCGACTCCGCCATCGTCCCGTGGCATATTATCGTCGATGCCAGTTGACACGGTCGCAGTCGGAAGTTGAGCGGCGACGGGCTAACGCAGCCAAGTCTCAGCCATATTGGGTCCACCAACGGCCCGTGACGAAGTGTACATGAGAACGAGCACAGTGAGGAGTTGGTAGCCCGAGAATACGATCGGGTTTCAGTCAAGGTGGCCGACGGAAATATCGCGCCACTCTGCGTCACATCGAATTGCCAGTACTCACGAGACCGACGAGGTGTGCGACCTCGGACAACGAACGAGAACCTGCGCATCCATGAAGTCTGTGAGGGTGGCCACCAGCATTGGAGACTCTCATTCGACCACCGGATCGGCCAAGAGGGGGCGTTTGTTGGCCAAGTCTCGCGTGAGTCTGCGGGATGTCAACTGCGGCAAGCCCCTGGTTTTCCTCCAGCCGACGGCGAATCTGGAAACGAGCATCGCGTTTTCCTTTTCGCGGTTCGTGTTCTCTCTCGTGGGGCTCCTATTGGTGCTCTCGGATATCCCTCGGACAGGTTACTACCTCCGCCTCGATGATTTCTTTCAGCTCGTGGTCCCGGGGACGGTTATGTACTACGGCCCCTATGTCTATCCCGCGTACCACCTCAATGTGAGCGAAGATGGGCAAAAGGTCATGGGCTTCAGCGGTGATCAACCCGTCACTTCGGCCGACGTGTGGGCTTACAAGTTCGATACATTGTCGGTCCCTCCTCGCGTCATCGCACAGCACCTCGACCTCAGCTCGTTTCCAAGGTGCATCATGTACGAGGGGCCATGTCCGTCGTCGTCCCTGAGCCTGTCGACTACGTTTACGATGCTCGATGAGCTCGTGACGCGTGTCCGCGACCGGTATTTCCCCTCGATGGAGGCACTTCAGCCCGTCACGTTCGTGACGAGGAGCAATTACGTCGATCGGCTCCATCACTTTGCTATCAAGCTCATCTGGTCTCACCAACGGTGGCGCCTGCATACCGTCCACCACATGCGCATGGGAACCCGCAATTCGACAACCCAGACGTCTCTGCTGTGTCCAGTCTTTGAGGCTCGGACCCGTGCGTTCACGCGTTCACTGAGTGGCGGCCATCCCGAGGCCCCGCTTTTCTGCCAGCTCGAGGTCCCATGGCGAACACCGCATCCCGAGCGAGGATCGACATCGCTCGTCTCGATCGACGGTCACATCGCTGCGCGAGTCAACATGCTGCAGCGGCAATACCCCGATCTCGAGCTGGATTTGACCATTCTCACGACACGTTTGCGACTGCAGACCCAATCAACAAGGCTTCTCCCGAGGGTGGCCGTCGATGCCGATAATGCCGAATTCACGACGGTCATCCGCGGTCAGCGATGCGACGAGTTCGCATGTGAGACGCGCTTTGTGGACGATTATCGCTACGAGCGGGCACATTGCGAAACGGACGAGGAATCGTGGCGGGCAGTGACTCGGCTCCTGCGGGCCACCGCCCAAGGATACGTGTGGGTCCGGGTGTTGTATCTGTGGTGGGGGTGTTACCTCGCGCGAGCTCGGGAGCCCGCGCTTGCGTGCAGCTCCGTCGGTCAGCGACTTTACGCCGCTTGGACCACGTTTTTCCGTATTCCGGGTCAAACGATCGTCTACGGGAGCTGGTTACCGATTGTCTTTTACTCGGTCGCCCATTACTTTGACAGTGTCGTGATCCACGTGATTGGGGAATTTGTATGGGCGACGATGAACGGCTCGTTCGACTTTGACGTGGTCAAGTTTGTCCTCGTGGCATCGGTGCAGATGCGCAATATCTGGTTGATCGCCCTGCTCTGGCGGCTCCTGCTGTTGGTGTACACACGCAGTGTCATCCCACGCCGGCATCGCTGGCAACCGGCCGATGGGATCCTCGGCGTCCGGGGGATGCTCATCGGCGGGACATCGTGGCTGACGATCTTCTCGTTCATGCGCTCACTCCAGTTTCGGGATACAAATGTCCTCGAGATCGTCGAGATGCCCCGGTACACGCAGAGCCGTCTCCTCAATGTTATCAATCCGATCGAATCGGGCTTCAATCTCGACCTCAAGACCATCGCCATCGCACTCATGCTGGTCACTGTGACCCTCGGGACCTTGCAAACGTCGCTGCGCCTGGGGTTCCGTTCCCGGACCAATTTCTTCGTTTGCACGTCCCGGTTCGTCCCCTCAAGCGCGCGGATCCTCTGGCCGCGGTCGATGCTGGGACTCTTTTGGAGGGTCTCGCTGTCGAAGAGCCGACGTGCAAGTGTGATCGACCGCATCTTTACGTTTTCGAGGTTCCAGCGAGTTGGACCAAGCAGATCTGCTCACAGCCGAAACTCGGCGAGTGTCCAAGGGTCCAGTCGAGCCATCGCATTGGAGTGCACCCGCTGTTGGCACTGTCAACCACTGCCGTGGTATCTCCGGTGGCAAGGCGAGCAAGGCTGCCCCGTGCATGAGCCCATGCGGCCCGTTGACGGCCGCTCGGCAGAGGCGTGGGCGCTCATCCGACTGACCAACATCGCGTTCATGACCGACCCACTAGTGCATGTCAACCTGTACGTCTTTGGTCGGCCCCTCTATCTCTTTCGACGCGCGCCGACTTCATCGGGGGGCAGTGGTGAACCCGATTCTGGGACGGTCCTGTTTCCGTTGCGTCTGGACAAGGAGGAGGAGAAAGAAGAAGAGAACGTAGCAAGCTCCGAGGTCCCACGTTGGGAGCTCGTTGCGACGGTTGATTCGTCGACGGTGCCCTGGCATGCGCTTGTCAACGCCGGGTGACTTTAGGGCGATCTCCGTGGGCTGCGTGACAAATGGGAACGAGAGCACGTGTATTGTATGTTGCCCACTGGTTCCCAATACTATCAGCCCCGCGCATGTGGGATCTGCTGAAAACGGGTTCTTCCTCAGGGTTGACCGTCGCGACAAGTATATCTTGAGACCAAGCGACGATTCGTGTTTGGCCCGGCAAGCCGTTCATCTACATCGTGGTCTGCTCAACGTCTCCCACAAGTCTGCGATTCGATCGGCGCTCGCATCGTGCACTTTTTGTGCCTGCCCGAATGCCAACCAAGGTCGCGATCGCGCCGACCGATGGGGTCAATCTCCCGACGTCCCCACGGCCGGCGGTGACCCTCGACGATGCGACCACGGGCCGACGATGGACGTACGTCCCACCCCGGGTCGATCTCGATGCCTACATCGGGTTCTCCTTCAAGCGCTGCGTTTTTTCGATCGTCGGCCTCGTCCTCGTGCTCACGGACATCCCTCGCACGGGCTTCTTCATGTCCCTGCGCGAGTTTTATCCGTACGTTGGCAACGGGATCCTCATGTACTGGGGCCCGTACGATTATCCGGCGTATCATCTCAACGCGACCACCGACGGGGATGATGAGGGCAACACAAGCGCATCCCAGTCATTATCGACGACCCGGAAGTTTTTTGCCCGGAGTGGAGATGTCAGCGTCAACGAGATCGACGTCTGGGCATACAAATTCGACTCGGTGTCGATCCCCAAGCGAGCGCTGGCCACGGCCCTCGGCGTCGAGAGCTTCCCCCCGTGCATACTGTACAAGGGGCCGTGTGCGGGACCGACGATGGCCATTGGGACTGCATTCACGATGCTCGACGACCTCCTCAGTGCCATCCAGGCGACCTATTTTGCCGACCCTGAGGAGATCCGACCCGTCCAGCTCGTGACGCTGAGCAACTGGATCGACCGCCTGCACCACCATATCGTCCGCTGGATCTGGCTGCACCAGGAACTCCGCGCGAC
>JAADYI010000850.1:0-12001 GCA_023338185.1 Lagenidium sp. CBS 127285
ACACGACAAAGCACGCAAACCACATTGACGAAATACAGTATGGCAAGATGGGGAGGCAGTCACCTCATCATCATGAGGAGCATCTGAGAGCAGACACTAATATATTCGCGGCCATTCGCACGTCCCAAGTGTAAGTATCTCTCTATTTTCTTGCGGGGTGGCGATTGGAGAGGTGGAGAGGGCACACGAATGCACAGAGCATCCATGTTTGCCGAAGGGAGATGAGAGTGACTGCGATACGCAGACATTTTGTGTTTACTCTCGTGTCGGTGCGCCGTCACGCTACTCCAGTGTGCCGGTGTGCAACTCGACTGAGCCATGAGGATCACCCCCATCGCTGCGGGCGTTGAAGACCATCGACCCGCAGAGGTCGGGAACTGGGTGACGCCAAGTGTCACCCCGGCTCACGAATCGCCTCCACCAGCTCCATCATTCGAGGATCTCACACCAGTGAATCAACTCTGCGAAAGTCGTCGACACGGCCGGCACCTCGTTGAGGCCCTGCGAATTATCGGGTACATGGTGATGGACGCGATCGTCTGTGTCATCGTTGCTTCATTGGTCAACTATGGCTTCACCTTTGGGAACATTTTGGCACATCAGTCACCTGCTGAGCAATCCTACGCATCATTTTGTGCTGGTGTGATGGGGTTCACGAGCCTCCTTTTGGGCTCATCGATGCTCATCGCCCAGGCTACCTCCATGCTTCGACTTCATTTCGTCGACAAGCCCACTCAAACGGCAGGGCTATTGCGTTGCGTGGGAAAGCTCGTGCAGCAGACGTGGTACATGTATGTGATATCCCTGGCCCTCGTTGTGGGCAGCGCGTACGGTGTCGCGCGTCTACCTCCCGAGACGCGCCCGTACAAGCTTCACTTCTACGTTTCCGGGCTGTTTGTCAATTTTTACACAGTGTGCCTCGACTTGGCCATTCGGCGAATCTACCAACATCAAACTGTTGAAGGGAAAACAGCGCATCAGCCTCACCGTCAGGTCCGAACGTGGAAGTTGCTTGTACGCTTGGCCATCAGAGACAATCAAGTCCTGTTTGCGACATACGTTGCTGCAATATACATCCATGTTTCCAGCCAACTTCGACTGACGTCGTCTGCTTCGATCACAGTTTTTGCGTCCGTGAGTTATGCTTTTAAATTGTCGATTCAGGAGCTGGTCAAGGCAACGATCATGCATCAGCGCAAAACCCACACCAAGACCATTTACATCGCTATAGCTGTTCCAACCGTTTTGATCGACACTCAGATTCGAGTGATGCTGATTCGACAAACGACCGTCCAGCAATCTGTGGCAGGGTCCATTGCAATCGCTGTAGTCGAATGCATTTTTCGTTTCATCAAGGTGTGGCTCGTGCGCGCAGAAATTCGGTCTCATACCCGAAGGAAATTACGAAATCAATCAGAACATGCCAAACGTGACACCACATTGGGTGCATCCAATCACCAAGATGATGCGGATTTGCTCAGTTGGCGACACCGTCTCCTTCGTTTCCACGCCGCCGAAATTCACGCGGATATGTATGCCGAGTATCTCGCGATTGGATGCTCCACGTCGATATTATATTTTTTCCAAACGCACCCGAAGTACGAGTGGGAGAAGGCAACAATGACGAATGTACGGCAGCAAGGATTGGTTTTGATGGGTCAGCTCGTCATGGAAATCGCCGTTGACATCGTCAGCACTGTGTGGGAGTTGATCAATGGAGTTCCCTTGCGAAATTCCCACAAAATGCGCAGTTTCATATCCGCACTCTTTCTTTCGACTGCGATAACCAACATTATTCTCTCCGCCGCAATGTACATCCGTAGCACATGAAGACACCCAAAGATGCACCATCTCCGATGCAGATGCCCGGCATTGGGCGGCATGACCGCGACTTCTTGGATGTTCCTGAAGGACATGATTGGGGTTGACGATCGTGGCCCAACACTTACGAAGACCCCATTCGAATCCACACCAGCGAAACCATGGGGATTCGGTGCGTATGGGGCCTGCCTGTCCGTGGTTTGCCAGCGATGGACTGTTGATTGCATTTCAAGTGAGCTCACCTCAATTGGATGATCCAGCATCATTAACCTCAATCGTCCAGTCCTTCAAACTCAATTCTTTACATTTGGAGGGGTGACATGACATCAAAGGACAGATATGAGCGCGATCGTGGACTAAGTGTATGCGCGAGCTCGGGGGGTCATCTCTAAGGGAAGCCCACCGTCCATGAACAGGCCCGATTTTAGGATGTACCCACGCTCTTTGGGCTCGCCGTCGACAATCTTGACACGAAAGTGGCACAGCAGCACGGCCGTGAAGACCTTGGCCTCGAGTACAGCCATGTTCATCCCCAAACAGACGCGGGGGCCGGCTTGGAATGCTGGGAACTCGAACGCTGTGGGGCGTGTTTTTCGCTCGAGCCATCGCTCGGGGCGGAATGCTAGGGCGTCTTTTCCCCAGCGCTTTTCATCTCGCCCCATGGCCCATGGCGAGTACACCACATCCGTTCCCGCTGGCACAAACGTCCCATCTGGGAGATGATCGTCCTCGACGGCATTTTTGACGTTGTACGGCAGTGACGGATACAGACGCACGGTCTCGTACACGACTGCATCGAGGTACTTGAGTTGCTTGATGTCATCGTAACGCAACGGCGTTGGGGCAGCTTGGACGTCAGTGTCTTGCGTCTGGATGCTCTTGACTTCACTGACAATCTTTTCCTGCACCTCGAGGTGGCGCGCAAGTCCGTAGAAGGTGTACGTGATGCATTCCGCTGTCGTATCGCGGCCAGCAAATATGAACGTCAAGATGATCGATCGTAACGTCTCGGGACTCAACAGACTGGCCGAGTCCTCGTCCAATTCGCGGGCTTTCTTGATGAAGAGTGACAAAATATCAAAGCGCTTAGCGAGTTCTTCGTCCGACTCCTCCAGGCGCGCGAGGAGGATCTTGTCGGCGATAGATCGAATCTGTGCTGTGTACTCTTGCAACTTGTGCTCGCTTGGCATCCAGCGCCGGAACCACTTGTAGTATTGCTTGACGAAGAGCCGGCTCGCGCAGTGTTCATTGACAAAGTTCATCCTTTCGGCGAAGACGCTCGGATCAATAAAGCGCTCAAGTTCGATCCCAAAGGCAATGTCAAAGATGGACTTGAGCGTGTACTCGGCACTGAGTTCCTGCATATCGCAGGTTCGCTCGGCTTTGAGCTTGTCGACAGTCTCCAGCGCGTACTTGGTGAATACTTGCTCGGCGTAGCGCTTGAAGTTGGCCGTCGTGAACACCCGAGAGGCGACCTTCCGTTGGAGTCGCCACTTTTCACCGTTGTCCGGCGTGTGAGCATGATTCATCGCGAAGAACGAATGCTCGAAGATCTCTTGGAAGGCATCGATGAATCCCTGCGGCTTGATGTAGTTGTTGAAGTTAGTCGCGAGGACGTGCTCAACGTCGGCGGGATCGGTGACGTAGATGGCCCCATCAAAGAACAAATGCCAGGGCATCTTCATCCGCCCGCCGTGTTCACGGAGGCGATCTTCAAGGAAATGGTAAATTCGGTCCTTGTTGCGGATGAACTGGGGCATCATCCCCAGGAGAAAGGCCCCCTTGGGCCCAGGAATCGGGGCCAGGCCCTTGGCAATGCGGAGCTTACGACGCAGTGCCCGCAAGGGCACCGAGAGCACCGCAGTTGACACGACGCACAGGCACGCCACGATGACGTCTTGCGTAGTCCATGTCCACATTTCTTCCAGCTTCTGTCGCAATGAACGTCGAGACGCAGAATGAGCAGCTCTCACGCAAACCTCATCTAGCAGCAGGAACAATGAATGGGGTGCAGGGGCGTGGTGATGGTTTGGTCGATTTTCAGAAAGAAAAAAACGAAATCAGCATCTGCGCTCCCAGCAACTTGGGTATGGGACTGGAGTCTCTGTGATCAACAACTGAGCAAGCGGACACGGGTCGGAACGTTCAATCGCCGCTCTGCCATAGATCCTGACGGCAGGGGCCAGTGGGCGTCTGCGATCGGATCAACTGCAACGCCACATCGGGGCGGACTCGACCCCGTGGCCGTCACCAAACGACTCGACAACGCCTCCTTCGCCATTCTGACAGTTGAACCTGGCGCCAGGAGCAGCGAGCGTTCGCCTTGGTGAAGCCACGATCCCGTATTTGTAACTTGTGGGACTGGCCCCACAATCTCAGTTGCCCTGACGTACGTACGATCCGCAGCAGAGCATTCGTAACGCCGCGCACTCGCAGGTGGTGTGCGGAGCGGTTTAGCGTTGCTTAGATGCATGGGCCGGGGGTGGTTCTTCCACCGATTTCGTCTGATACGTAGCTCGACCAGGGCTCCGGATAGTCCCCCGGGCTGGATGCGGACAACCGCCTGTGCTGAAACGAAAACGTTCCAGGTCAGCAATCCACAAACGCAATGTTGCCATGAGCTGCGTTGAGAGTGGTGTGTTGAAGGCGGCTCGCGCTCGTGCCGATTCGGCCGCAATGAGCGAGACGAACTTTTCTGGCCACAACTGATCCATGAGAGAATGTAGCCATGCGGAGGATCCTGGCAAAAATAGGTGAGCTGTTCGCAATGTACCCAAAACGAGGTAGAATGGAGCGTTGGTGCTCCACCCTGGCATGAGGAAACACATCGTCTATTGTGAATTTGATGGGATTTGTCCCAATTGCGGACGATCGTCGAGCTCCTCGCCAACTTGGTTTTGCCCAAGAGCCCGAACCAAGACGGACATGGAGGCCAGCTTCCGGCGTTTCCTCGGGGTGGCCATTGCGGTGGATCCTTCGCCATTGGCGGCGGCCTTTTCGTGGACGCTGGTGATGTGCGTCTCGAGCACCTTCTTGTACCCAAACGCCCCATCGCAGCCGCGGTGGGGGCACTTGAAGCGCGTTGACTTGGCCGGGTCGTGGGTGGCGTTGTAGTGGGCCATCACGTTGCTCTTGCGGGTATACGACTTGCCACAGCCCGGGACCGGGCACAGGTGGAGCTTGCGCTCGTCGACGGCCGCAAAGTGCGTCCGGAGGTGGCTCCGGAGGTTGTGGATCCGATCAAACTGCCGCTCGCACACCTTGCAGCGATACTCCCGTCGAGGTTGTTGGGGGCTGCTGGGGGTGGTGGAAGCCTCGGGATCGACAGTCGCCAACTTGCCATGGGTCTCGCGCATGTGCTCATCCTTCTCTTCCACGCTGAACAAGAGCTCGTCGCAGTCGGGCTCTTCACACATGAAGACCTGGGACTGCGCGGGTTCCTGCTTGTGACGTTCATTTTCGTGCGTCCGTTGATGCCGCGTGAGCAGGAAGCGCTTGAGGAAGCCCTCGCCGCAGTCCTCGCACTCAAAGGGGAGGATTCCCGTGTGCACATAGCTGTGAGCCTGCAACAGTGTCTTCTTCTTGAACGCCAGGAGACAGACTGTGCACTGGTACGGCCGCTGGGCATCCGCAGCGTGGCAGTTGGCGTGATGGCGATTGAGCCCGTGCTTGTGGACAAAGCGCACCCCGCACAACTCGCATGCAAACGGCTTCTCCTCTGGGGCCTCGTGGGCTGTGCGGATGTGCCTCCGAAGGTGCTCGGGCTTGGAGTAGGCCTTGTTGCAGCCCGAATGGGTGCACGGGAATGTCGGTGAGCCCGGCTCCGAGGTGGCCCCGTGCTCCGTCTTGCGGTGGTGGTCGCGTTCGTGACGCGTAGAAAACTCGACGGAGCACCGATTACAAGGAAACGTCTCGGTACCGTGAGCTGCATTTACATCAGAGTGAGCGGTCAGCAGAGGCATGATCACTTGGTCTCCTCTCTGTCCACACCTGTGTGATATCGGCGCTGGTGCTGCTGGAGCTTGTCCTTCTTCTTGTATCGCTGGCCACATGTCGGGACATCGCAGATGAACACGCGCTCCTGAGCATGTGCCTCCTGGAGATGCCGGCGAAGGCCGTGAAGTGTTGAGCAAGCCTCTGGGCAGTGATCGCACGTGTGGACGATCCCGTCACGGACTGTGAGAGGAGTACAAGTTGTTAGTTCCGGGTCGTTCATGCGTCTCGTCCCGCGCCAACAATGCAACTGAACACGCACCATCATGCCACATCGCCACATGCTGACGAGCGAGTTGCTCATCGGCAAAGGCCATGTCGCAGCCTTCGACGTCACAGCGGAACTCGTGACGGACTTGTCGATGCCGGCCAAGTTCGTGGCGAGTAGGGAACGGCAGCGCACACCGTGGGCACGACAGCGGTCGCTTTGTCGGTCGGTGATAGCGGCGGTTGTGGAGCTGAAGTCCCGCGGACGAGCGAAAGCCATTGCCGCAGGTCGCCACCTCGCAACGCCATGGCAATCCCGACGGACTGCCGTCCGAGACCTCCCGTCCCGGATCAGCCGCCGGTCGTCCGCGCTTGCGGCTATCACGGCTGCTGACCGATCGAGCGCTTTCGCTGCTCTCACTGCCATCGCTGTCCGAGTTACCATCCGAGTCGGAATATGCCGAGTCCCCGTCGTCGTCTGGAACGATCCCATTGCGTTCGAGATTGGCGTCGTTTGGAGCGAGTCTTCCGACCCCGGAGCCCGGAGTTGGCCCATCGGACACATCCGCGAGGGCCCCATCAAAGCGCAGCCGCTTCCGGCGACTCCGAGTCACGTGGGTCGCCGTGAGATGGCCGTCGTCTGCGGCAGCATTCGCCCCCGTTGCGATCATCATCTGCATCGTTGGACGACTGGCGTTTTTTTTTCGGGTCTCTCTTGGTGGCGCCAATTACAATTGGTGGGATGGCATTCACCCAATGCAATCACCCAATACCCCACAGGCAGTGGGTGGCATGGTTGGCGCCAAATTAAGCAACGCAGGTATCACTCAAATGGGGGAAATTGTGTGTTCCCCATTAGTGCCCGAAATACCGTAAGGCACACCGGTATTGCTTCAATTGTGAAATTTTTCCTCAGCATCTCTCGTGTCACTCACGCAGGGGGATCGAACTCTGATCCAGCATGGCCATCATCAACTTCCGCGGCATTCATCTGCAGTAACGTGTGAGACAACGATGGCCGACGCCAAGGCGCGGCTCAACTCGCTCTTCCAGGGCGGCGGCGGCGGCGGCGGTGCGGCCCAGGGCAACGACGCGCTGCGGTACGTGGCCCCGCGCGAGCCCACGCGGGCACCCGCCGTCGCAACACAGCAGCCAGCACCGTCCGCCTCCGCAGCGTCGTCCTCGGGGGCGGCGGCGGCGGCGGTCGTGTACAGCACGACCGTGTCGCTGTATCAGTACGACACGGGGGCCCGCAAGTACCAGCAGATGGGCACCGCGGCGTCGACGGTCGTCGGCTGCGTGCTCGTCGGCAGCGAGACCACGTACGCGGTGCTCTTCTACAACGCCGACAAGGCCCCGCTCTGTGAGCTCCCGGTGCTGAGCTGGAAGCCGACGGTCCAGCCCAAGCACTACCTCAACTTCTACGATGACCAGGGGCACAACTGGTCGGCCAAGTTTGCCAACGACGAGGCCCTCACCGAGCTCATGCGCCAGGTCTTCCTCGCCCGGATCCACATTGAGATCTGGCGCCCGCAGCGGACGCTCGATGCCAATGCGCTGGTCAAGCAGGACCTCGGCGCCGCGGCCATCAAGGACAATGGCGAGGCCCCCGCGACCATGGGCCCCGGGGACACGGTCGGCGTCGAGTTCAAGTGCTGGCGGGTCGTCGGCAATGCCAAGTGCGCCCCGAATGAGGTCGTGACCAAGTACCCGCCCTTTGAGCGCACGGCCGACGGCGAGCTCCGCAAGTTCCGCATCGGCGATGGCGCCGAGCGCATCCGGGCCCTGGACGAGGGCGTCGTGGGGATGAAGCGCGGGGCCCGCCGGCTGATCCTCGCCCCGCCGGGCAAGACCAACGGCCAGGACTGGTACCTGCTCGACGTGACCCTCATCAAGACCAAGTCAGGTGGGGGGGGCAGTAGCCGGAAGGACGCAGCCGAGGCCCCTTCTCGACGGGCCTCAGGGAGCTCGGTGAGCGCCGCGACTCCCAATGCCAGCGAACGCAAGTCCCGACGCAAGACGACCCCCGCTCCCGCGGTGAATGGGGACCTCGTGCCGTACGACGAGGACGCGATGATCCCCGGGTCCAAGGAGGAACTCGAACTTAAGGAGCTCCGTCTTCTCCAGCGCGAACGGCAGCTCGAACTCGAGCAGCGGGCATTGGAGAGCGCGCGTTTGAATCTCGGTGGTGGTGGTGGTGTCGGTGCTTCGTCGAACCCACTGCAGCAGCCGCAAGCGCAAGTTCCTCAGCAGCAACAACAGCAGCAGCAGCCGACCATGTCCTTTTCGAATCCCTACGCCAGCGCGTTCAACCCATACGGCTCGATGTTTGCCCCGCCGGCGGCGATGCAGACGGCGTTGACGACCACGGGGCGGCCCGTCGACGGCATGCTCATGGAGCTCAATGCCAAGATCGACTACTTGATCCGCATGACCCCCGCAAGTGGCAACAATACCGGTGCGGGCTATGGCGGCGGCCTCGGGGCGGGGCTTCCAGTCGGCGCGACGGACGTCCAGGCCGTTCTCCGTGGCGTTGAGCGCCTCGCCGGGGAGAATGAGCGATTGCTCCTCCAGATCAACTCCCAGAACCAGCAGTACGTCTCGTACGAGAAGCGCTGCGAGGAGCTCCTCAAGCACAACCAGCGACTGCAGGATGAGAAGCGGCTGAGTGAGGAGAAGTATCAGTCCCTGGCGAGCCAGCAGCTCAATGTCAACGCTGAGATCACGGCGCTGACGAGCGCCCGCGACGCGGCGATCACCCAGACCAACCGACTGCACGCCGAATACCAGCAACTCCTCACAGCGTTCTACCAGAAGCAGCAAGTTTCGTGTACGTGTGTGGGGAATTGTTCGATTGGTGTGCGTCAATGACGTTGCTGATGACTCGATTGTCGTCGCGATAGCCGAGAGTGAAGAGCAGCGCAATGAACTCAACTTTGAGCGTCAAGCTCGAATGCGCCTCGAGAAGGAACTGAGCAAGGAGACGCAAACGCGCTCGCTGGTCGAGCAGGAGCTCACGCTGATCAAGAAACAGCTCGACGTCTTTTCAAAGATGAAGGAGTCCGAGACGCAGACCCACCGCCAAGAACTCGAGGCCCAGGTGCAAGCCACCCGTGCCAGTGAGCAGCAGACTTTTGAGGATCGCCTCCGCAAGCTCACGCAGGAGTATCAACAGCAGGAGGCCCGTTTGCAGGAGGAATGGCAACGGCAACTTGACCGCCAGACAAAGCAACTCAACGCCCAATTGGCGAATCTTGAGACTCAAGTCGCCGACGCCACGCGTGAGAAGGACAATCTCGCGACGGATCTCGCACTCGCGCGGGCCCACGTCCAGGAACTCGAGGTCGTGGTCGCGGAGAAGGACGCGGCGATCTCGTTGGCCACGGAGCCGACACCCGCGATGTGTCTCGGGGAGGAGGAACAGCGCATCTACCAGGAGCAGATCGAGCTCCTCCAGCAGCAGGTGAAGGAACTCGAGGCCGAGAAGTTTGCCCGTGTCCAGCAGGACCTCGACGCCGGTCGACTCTCCCCGACGGCCAGTCCCCGGAGTCGGAAGAAGCTCACGATTGTCGACGACGCGCAAGCCGGTTACGCCAGTGGGCCATGCTCGCACTGTGCGGCCAAGGACGAGGCCCTGTCCGCGGCCCTCGCCCGAGCCGATGCCGCCGACCGCACGCTGGCGATGGCGGAGGAGGTCAAGCGCGAGGCGGAGGCAATGCTCACGAGGAGCAACAGCAGACCCTCGTCGTCGTCGTCATCGTCAGAGACCCGGGACAAGCTCGTGGGGCTGTTCAAGGACTCGATCAATGAGATGTTCTTCCGCTTCCAGGATGTGTTTGAGGACGAGGCGGCGACGGGCCTCGAGGGCAAGCAGGTCCTCGGGGTGATCCGCAAGGTCCTCAAGCAGAGCACCAAGGACGTGATTCAGCGGCTGCAGGAGGACACGGGGGGCGACGACGAGCCCATGGCGGCCCCGACGCCCCGGGCGAGCGTGGTTTCGACAATGGCGACACCCCGAGCGAGCGTGTCCTCGGGGATCCCCGCAGTTCCCCTCGCGTCCACCATCGCCGCGGCCCAGGAGACTGCGTACGAGTCGAGTGAAGAGCCCTCGCATTCTCGGGCGAGCGTCACCTCCTCAACGACCACGGCGCCTCGAGCGAGCGCCTTCACAGCATTTCCCTCGGTGCCCCTGGCATCCGCCGTGGCCGCGGCTCAGGAGGCGGCGTACGAGTCGAGTGACGAGCCCCCGCCGCCCCCGGAGCCGTCGGACGATGAGTCGACAGTACCGACAGCCGGGGCCGGGGCATCTCTTGAGCCAGAAGAAGCCACAGCCCCCACGACGACAACGACGGAGCGGGACGAGACCGACAAGGACGAGGACGCCGGCAACGAGACCACCGATGACGATGGCGATTTGCTATTTGGCGCCGCAAGTGCCGGTTCCGCAACAGCCAACAAGCCCTCCGTCGCCACTACTACTAGTACCGCCGCCACGGGCCTTCCCCGACGGATCGAGAGCGACGTCGACGAGTCCGAGGACGACTTTGACGACTAAAAGACACATGAATGGGGCATCATTTGCACCAGCATCCTGGACAAATGAAGAGACACGGGCAGTTGCCATTCGGAAGCAACTCACTACAATCCTCTTGCTCTCGCTGGAAGATCACAACACGGCCATTACAAGAGCAGACAGACAGACAGACAGACAGCAAACGGACGAGAGGAGTTGAAACGAATATACATGTTGATAGTGCAGTCGCGCATTGGCACGCGCCGGGTTTGTGTGTGGTGGGTGTGGGTGTTTCGCCTCCTCGTCCTGCTAGCAACGGACCATCTAGTGCGCGGCGACGCGGGTCTGCTCGAGGGGCTGGGCCTTGAGCTGCACAAACAACTGACGCATCCGCGACACGTCCTCCTCCTCCTCCTTCTTGGCGGGCTTGGCGGGGGCCTCGGCCTCTTGCTTGCCGCCCTTGTCCTTCTTGTTGAGCGCGGCCGCGAGCCTCTGCTTGCGGTTCGACTCCATGTCGACGAGCGTCACGACCCGCTCCCATGGGTTCTCGCTCTCGAGGTCCGCGGCGAGTTTCTCGAGCGTCGCCTGCTCCTGGACGCGGTTCGCCTGCTGCTTGGACTCCTTGATGCGGCTGCGCTCGGTCACAAACTTTTGCATGTCCGTCTTGGCCTTGTCCTTGGACTCGACCGCGACCTTCTCCTGCTCGGCGGCCTTGGCGGCGATCTCCTCCTCGTACTTGCGCATAAACTTGCTATAAAGCGAAGGACCACGATACATACACACACACACATACACACATACACACACAAAGATCAGCTTCATTGCACAGATCGGTCATTGGCCCCACCCCAAGAACAACCACCAACGTACGTGAGCTCGTTATCCTCCTCAATGGCCATGGGCGCGGGCATCGACGCCGCGGCGGGGGCCTCGTAGGACATGGGAGCCGCGGGGATCTCGTACGAGGACGACTCCATCGGGGCGGCGTACGAGGGCTCTTCCATGGGCGCGGGGGTCTCGTCCGCAGGGGCAGGCGCGTCGCCGAACGTGTCGTCGGCGCCGTAGTCATAGGTGGCCCCCGTGGCGGTCGTCTCGCTCGAGTCGACCTCGTAAAAGCTAACACACACACACGAACGGTTGCAGCATTTTGCTCCGTCAACCATTCGGTCGCTCATTGCGCGGCATCCACGCCGCCCCAGGGGACAAGAGAGGGCCCGACGTACTCGCCATTGTACGCCGCGGCGTCCGTTGGGGCCTGGAAGTTGCTCAGATCCGCATCCGCGCCGCTGCCGTCTCCGAAAGGATCCATCGTGTTTACTCTTGACTGCGCTGGTGGTGCCGTTGGTTTGAGGTGCTTGCCTGACGGGAGCTCTTGGGGGAATCGCCCGTGATGTCGCTTCGGTTTTGCGGCGACGGCGGTTGTTGTTGTTGGTGTTGGAGGGGCCTCTATTTCGAGCAAGTCGATCC
>JAADYI010000851.1:0-11969 GCA_023338185.1 Lagenidium sp. CBS 127285
GAAGTGAGCGTCAAGCCAAGCAAACTTCGTTTTGCACTTTCTCATTTTGTTCATGCAAGACGAGGAAATGGAAGGAGAATACGTCGCTCCAGCTGAGGAGATGGCTGACGAGGAGATGGAAGGAGCAGTCGGTGATCTCACTTTCTATACAGAAGCTGGACACAGGTATGCTCGAGCAAGCAGGAGGCTGGATGAAGCGGAGGTCGATTTCAACAACTGGGTAAGAGCAAACGTCAGACACGATCCCGAAGATCCTGAATATCGACGACGGCAGCAAAATGTAACAGAAGCCAATCGATTATTCGACACTGCGGAGCGACGATTGAACAATGCCATGATTTTTTACGAGCATCAATCAAAACTTCGGAGGACTCGTTCCTCTCGCACTCATCTTCTAGTGAACGGCAACGACCGATTTCTTCAACTTCCGATCTCGCTGTTGGATGGCACTGGCATTGGTCGTTCTGGTGAACCACTGGTTTTGTATTGTCGGCCATCACTGCTCCAGCAATGGAATGAGATGCGCCAGTACTCAGACCAGGCACACTCACTTTTGTTGGTATCAGGCCCTCCTGGAACTGGAAAATCGTGCACAGCACTCGCTTTCGCTTCTTCCCTTGATCGCTCTCTGTGGAACGTCGTTTGGGTTCATTACTCGCGGTTTTGGAGAGTGTTCAATTGCGTTTGGCTCCGAGGAAATGCAAGAGCTACCTGCATTATCAAGCAGACAACTGTGGCGCGTGATCTACGTGTGATCCTGAATTCAACTCTCAACACACAGAAGACGATCGTCTTCTTGGATGGATACGTCGGATCGTCCAACGCAGTAGAAGAGGCTCTTCAAGAGTGTAAGCACTGGCATCTGGAAGACGAGGAGAATCATCGTGTCGTTTGTGTTTACTCTATGGTCGCGGCCGGAGGCGAGTATTGCCCAGACATGTGTGAGCAGATATATCCGATCGGAGTTGGTCCCGTAAAATCCACGATGGAATTCTATGTGCCGTCATGGAAATTTGATGAGTACAAGGAGGCAATCATGGATGATGGACTATTCGGAACTGTCAAGTCGAATTTCCCAAGCTATGCCAGACAAGAAATCACTGAGGATGAGCAAAAGGAGCGGATGAAGTTGCTTCAGGCGAAGTACTTTATGACCGGTGGAAATGCGAGGCTTATGTTTGACGTCACCACAGAAGATGCAGCGAAAAGTCTCGATGTTGCAATTTGCAAAGTGCCCGACATTGAGAAATATTTTTATGCCTTCGTTGGAGTTGCATCACCTGACGTCGTCAACCAATTGTTCGCCTGGTACGGGCATTCCGACTTTCGATTAGTGAGTGGATACGTCGTACGGAAGCTCGCCGCCATCTTGGGACCGCGCCTGATACAAAATTTTGCCCGTATCTGCAATGTGAACTCTTCGATGGATGGTTTCCTTCTCGAAGCTTGGTTTTTCGCAGAGCTCAGTCATAATGGTGTGACTTACAGCAGATACGTGTCGTCAAAGTTGCATCGTTACACGTGGGCGAAATCCAACATCATATTCTTCGACTCAGACAAGTATCCCATCAGCGTTCCATTGACGTTTCCGACATGGATGGCTCCTGTGAAGTGGAATCAAGGTGGATACGATGCTGTCTTTGTCAACAAGGGTACAAAGTCAGTTCGATTTGTTCAAGTAACTCGGGCAGAAAGGCATTCATTCAATCCCATCTACTTTGTCATGTTCTTGAACAGACTCATTGCCGGGGATCTCAAACAGGTTGCTCGCGTTGGGCTCGTATTTGTGGTCCCAAACTCAAGACTGGCAAAATTCAACCTTCCAGTGAGCAAACAAGATTTCGAGACCAAAGTTCTGGAAGTTGCTTTGTCAGATGCACGCGCCTCTCGGAGTCGGGCTGATAAAACGTTCGAAAACTGCCGGGTGGAGATCATGGCCGTCGGAGTCGACTATGATGTTGCAACGTGTCGTCCGGTTGAAGGATCGCAGATCTGCGCTCCAAGTACCTTCACTTGTTGATGTATCATCGTCCTTGAAGTGTCCCATGAGCAATGTCATGAGGCCGAGACGAGTTCTTCCCCGCAGTTTTCTCAGCTGTAGACTTCTGTGGAGCTTCAATATCGCGTGCCCAGAGAGCATGTTAATGACATTGAGAACCAAATTGAAATCGCCATAGAATCCGTACAGTCCCTCCTCGCCTGGCCTTTGCCAGTTGGTTGGTGCATTGTTGACCAGTGTCTCTGAAGAAGGAACCTCATGTGAGAGGATGGCTCTCTCAAGTGCACTGCCTCGAGAGAGTGCAGAACCGCCAAAAGCTGGAGAAAACGTTCAAATTTTGCGCAGTGCACACGTTGTCTTTTTCTATTGTTTGTTCCCACGATGCTGACAACTATGAAACGGCGACAACGCCCCGAGCCCCTTTTTGAGCATCCACATCGCAGTCTGCCGCTATCAGTCTCTCAAAACTTTACTGGGACTTTTTGTCCGCGAGCTTCTTGAGCGCGCGCTTGCGGAGCGAGAGGTGGGTCATCGTCGACGCCTGCCAGCACAACTCAATACACATGAGGTCCCGAGCCCATGGACAGCAAGCACACAGCAGCAGCAGCAGCAGCAGCAAACGACGCACCTTGCTCATGAGCCAGTTGGGGAGCGACTCGTACAGCCAGATCTGGATCGCATGCGGCCAGTACGGCGAGACGATGGTCTCGTGCCCGAGCTTGGCGACCGAGGCCCGCGCGTACGTCGTCGGGGAGGGCACCGTGAAGCTCGCGTGGCGGATCTTGGCGAGCTTGGTCGAGACGAACATGGGCGTGTGGCACTGGACGTGCACGTTCTTGGCCTTGTACTCCTCGGCCAGGCACAGCGTGAACTGCTCAATGTAGCGCTTGGTCGCGCTGTACTCACTGAGGAGGGGCACGCAAAAGCGCGCCGAGCCCGAGCTGACGTTGACGATGGCCCCTCGGCGACGCGCGGCCATCCCCGGGAGCACGAGCTTGGTCATGAGCGTCGCGGCCGTCACGTTGAGCGTGATGAGGCTCTGGATGCGCTCGTCCGGGAGCTCGGCAAAGTACTAGCGAGTAGAGAGGATGTCGTCAAGTTTCGAGTTTGCAGCAGTAGCAAAAGCAACAGCAGCAGCGTTTGCGTTTGCGGGCAGCCAAAATCAAGCGCACGCACCTGGGGAAAGTCATACGAGACCCCGACGTTGTTGAAGAGCACGCCAATGTCCTGGATCTCGGTGAGGAGCTCCTCGATGGACTTGCGGACGTGGGCATTGTCAATCTGATTAAAGTCGACCGAGAGGATCTTGACCTGGACCGTCGGGTACTTGGCGAGGATCTCACTGCGAACCTCCTCGAGGCGCTTGAGCGTCCGCGAGAGGAGCACGACGTTGAGGCCCTTGCGGGCGAGCTCCAGGGCCAGGGCCTTGCCGATGCCATCGGTCGCCCCGGTCACGACCCCCCACTGCCCGAGTTTCTTGGTCGCGATCGCCGGACGGAGGAAGAACGAGTAGAGCGCACCGACGAGCGTGAGCCCCGCGCGGGCCACGAGCACGAGCCCCAGGGCCGCGAGGGCCGTGAGCCCCACGGGCGCCGACTGCACGGCCGCCTGCAGGGGCGCGAGGGCGTCGAGCAGCGCCGTCGAGGTCATCGCGCGATGTCGTGTGGTGGGGTGGCGCGGGTCTAAAAGGAAAATGACTGGCCGGATCGTTGGATTGGGCCGTGGATCGCGCAAGTCATGTTGGTTTGGGTTCGAATCGAACTTCGATGTGGCATATCAACGTAAACAGCATACAGTATCGAGAATTAGAGGGAACCCACAGGTAATGATGCCATCACAAGACCAAGATGACGTCGTTTTTTCGGAACCCACAGTGTCAATCTCAATTTATTCAGGTTCGACGCCCAATGTAGTAGCTGTAGGATGCATTCCAGCTCAGAAAGATTAGCCCCTAGGCTAGCCTCAGTAGCCCTCCATGGCCTCCAATGCCGCCTGACGCTGCAGGTCGTCATGGGCCTGAGACCCGCGGAGTCGGCGTTCCTTGTCCTTCTGCATCCGCGACTGGAACTTGGCGCTCGTCACAATCTCCGTGTCGACATTCCGCAACTGCGCCGAGACCACCAAGAGCTTGTTCATCTCGCGCTGGAGCTGCTCCATCGCCGCCGCCTGCTCAGCGGCCGCTGAGGTCGTGACTGTGTGGCTCTGGTCCTCGTCATCCTCGTCCAGGACGAACTTGACCATCTTCCGCTGCTTGTCGACCACGGCCGCGAGGTCTCCACGGGCAATGAGTGTCAAGAGCAGCTTCTCAGCCGCAACGTCCGAGTCCAATGCCGCCGCCTTGGTCACCTCGGCTAGGGCGATAGTCACGTACGTGCGCGGGAGCTGCAAGAGCCGGCGCTGCTTTTGGGCCTCCAAAACCTGCTTGACGAGGCCAAAGTTGCCATCCTTGACAAATCCCTGAGCATGGGCCTCAACCACCTTTTGGAGCTTGGTCAGCGTTTTGTCGACGGTGAAGGCCCGTCGGAGCTCCTCGTAGGCCCCGCAGTGAACTTCAATGTGACGCGAGACGACAAACGGTGCGTACTTGGGCAGAGGAGAGACCTCTCCGTGCAGAATGAGCGACGCCAAGAGGCGTTTCTTGTAGGCCTCAACAGCAAAGGCACTGAGCATCACCGCCGGGGCCGTCACGGCGAGCGTGAAAAAGTCGATCGCGTCCTGGTACTGCTTCTGACCGAGGTAAATCATCCCGCCATTGTACGCGTAGCTCATGAAATCCGCCGACGTGAAGCTCGCCTGCGCCTGGATTTCGAGTAGCGGCCTAGTGATTGCAGTCAAACTTTGATCAGTCTTTCCCAGAGCAACCATGAAAGGGCCTAACGACCGTGAGTTACTCACTGGCTCAGGACCTCGAGCGCCGCCGAATAGCACTTGGCATGGCGGCATAAATACAAAAACTGGCCGTGAATCGGCGTGATGGTCATGTGCCCGTGCTGGTGGAAGCGGCGGAGGAACGACTTGAGTGGAAACACCCCGCGGAGGCTCTGCGCGAGTTCCGTGAGCATCGCGACGTACTGCTTGCAGAGCTGACTGACTATTTAGACCATGTTCCAAGGCGGGTTAGTCAGACTGGAACACTTTCGCCGGGAGATAACCCAACTCGAACGCACCGCGACGAATTTCCTTGGCGGCCACCGAGACCGGGACCTGGCTCATAAACTGTCCAATCTGCGTGACCAAGCGCGCCGAGTGTGCGCGATACAGAGCCTGGTCGTCCGGACTCAGGCGCCTGCCCGCCCACTGCGCGAGTTTGGCGGCCTTGTGAGTGCTGCACCACCAACAAAAAAAATGGCCGATTCAAGAGTGAGCTCTCCGCTCCCATTCGCCTCCTCCTCCTCCCTCGATCATTTCGGATATCAAACGTACAGCAGGTGCAGGTGAGAATAGGGCTTGCGCTCGACCGCGAGCCCGTCATGGGCGAGGGCCGCATCGAGGTCAACGAGGGACGAGTGCTGAAGGGCCTTGACCAGCTCCTCCGAGCCCAGGAACCGCAGGAGCGTGAGATCGGTCTGCTTGCGGTCCTTCTCGCCGTCGGCGACTTGCTCCTCGTTGGCCACGAGCGCGTGGAGGATGTGCAGCGCGCCCCACGTCGTTGGCGCCCCCGAGTCCATCGTTGTGGTCGAAATGGCGCAGCGCTTGTTTGCGGCGGCAGAAACAATGTGATGGGGATTGATCTTGCTTGGGTTGACTGTCTGATGAAAGAGGAGGAGGGGACGGCGTGGCTATTCGTAAATATCCTCAAGAATCCATCCATTTTCTGCAATTTCGGCGACTACTTCAATCCAACCCCATATTGTACGACGTGCGTTATTTACGGAATACAATCTCCAATCTATTGCATCACCAGCAGGAGCTGGATCTTCTTCTGGCGGACGAGGGCAATGGGGTTCTTCATGCGCACGACCCGGCAGCTCGCGGCGTTACCGGCGTTGAAGACCCGGTAGATGCTGAAGCGGGAGCCGTGGACCGCCGCGTGGTCCAGTTCGTTCATGGAGATCTCGAACACGCCCTTCTCCATCGTCCGCGTGGACTTGACCTCGATGTACTCGACGTCCCGACTCGCCCCCGTGGCCACGACCACGTCGTAGGGAAGCCCCGACTCCTCGTGCTCGTTGACCCACGTGACCTCGACGGCGTCGTCCCCCGCGTGCAGGGCCCGGAGCTGCTGGTACACGTGCTCCTCCCCCCAGCGGCCGATGGCCAGACGCTCCTCCTCGCTCAGGCGGCTCCCCGGGCCAACGTTGACAAAGTGACTGAGACCCGGGGGAGGAAGGGGAGCACCCGCAGCAGCGCCGTACGCCGACGGAGGGCGGGCCCCATAGAGTCCCCCTCCTCCCGGTTGTTGTTGTTGGTGGTGGTGGGGCGCGGCCGACGGTGGCGGACGCACGTGGGACCACGTCGGAGGCGGATACGACGAGCCCTCGGTCCGGAGGCGCTTGTTGTTGTGGACTTCCTCCTCCTCCTCGGGGATCTCACCGTCCTCCATCGCCTTCTTTCTCTCCTCCTCCTCCTCCTCCTCCTCCTCCGCTACCCGTGGGCGTTTGGATGCAACGTCCGATGGGGGGAGCCACTCGATCCCCGTCCCCTGCGCGGCGTCCACCGGGGGGATCCGCTGGGTCACCCCGAGCCAGCGCTCGACATCCGCGGCCGTCGGCTGCAGGGCCGCGAGGAACGCGACGTTGGCGACACCCGTGGCCAGCGCGGGCCCCAGGAGCCCCCGACAGAGCGCCCGGAGGGCCTCAAACAGCACCACGGACTCGTCGCCCCGTTGCGCTGCGTCGTCTCCACTCGGGTCTCCTCCGGGGCCCTGGACGTACAAGACCATCGAGGTGGTCGTGGGCTCCTGCTGGAGACAGCACGTGACGGCCTTGCGCCAGGCCAACGCGGTCCCCGGGACCCGGTAGATGGCCTCGAGGCCTATGCCCCCGCCCCCAGGGGCCGCGACGCGGACCTCGAGACTCTGGAGCGTGGTCGCAATGTCCGTGTGGGACAAGTGCCCGTACGTTTGCGGGTGCAAGTGCGCGACGACCCGCTGGAGGACCCCGAGGCCCCGCCACAGGCGCGTGCGGAGGCCCCCGGGGAGCTCCCCCCGGGCGTCCACGCCACCCGGACTCAGGACCTCGGGGCGGAGCTCGGCCTGGAGCGAGCGGACGCGGGCCACGTCGAGGAGGAACCGGCGGAGCGCCCTGGGGACGGGCTCGTCGATGAACGACGAGGACGAAGGCGAGGGCCCGTGCTGCTGACGTTGCTGGTGCTGGTGCTTCTGTCGACGGTGGCGGCGAAAGAGCGCGAGCAGCGGAAGCCCCGCGGCGGCCGTCGCGGCCAGGAGCTCGGTCTCGTCGAGTTCGTCCTGGTCGTCGAGGAAGAGCTCGGGGCCCGCGCGGAGGCTCGTCGTCGCCTCGGTTGCTGTCGTCGTCATCGGGCCGCCCACGGTCGCGGGGAAGAGGGCGACGTGGGCCAGACACTGGCGGAGGGCCTCGGCCACGGCGTCGTCCTCTTTCTCATCCGTCGCCGTGGCCCAGACACTGAGAACCCGACGGAGGAGCTTGGCGTAGCGCTTGGAGCCCGGGTCCGACCTCCCGACGGCCGCGAGTCCGTGGCACCACGCGACGGGGGCCTGGATGAGGCTCTCGCGGATGCCGACGACCCCGACGAGCGCGAGCAGGGGCCCGAGGGCCCGGAGCGCGTCCACGGGGAGCGCGAGGACCCGCGGGAGCGCTGAGGCTGATGCCGCTGACGATGCTGATGCTGATGCCTGTGACGGCCTGTGCTCGTCCACGCGGCGCGCGAGCTTGCGCCACATCGCCACGAGCTCGGCATCGTCGTCGTCAAGGCCCATGACCACGACCCCGTCGAGCGTCCGCACGGGGACAAACTCAACGTCCCCGTCGTCCGGATCGTCGTCATCGTTGACGCTCTTCCGGTCGCGATGCACGGGGAAACACGGGGCCGTGACGCCGAGGGCCCGCTTGAGGGCCTTGCGCTCGGCACTCGGGAGCTTGTTCTTGACGACGTGCCGCGCGAGCATCTCGAGCAACGGCCGGACCCGCGTTTGCCAGCGTCGGAGCGTCATCGTCGACCAGTCGAGGGCCTCGAGGGCCCCACAGAGCGCCCGAGGCGGGGGCCGGCGGGCGACGCCGCAGACACGGACGAAGAACCCCCGAAGGGACTTGGGGAAGACGCGATCGAGCGCCGGGCGCCCCGGGATCCGGACGTCCCCACTCGACCACACGACGTCTTTGACCCCGACAAACGCCCACGCCTTGGGGCCGTTGTCGTCGTCATCCGTCGGCACCAGGACGAGTTGTTCCTCGGCAAAGGCCCCGGCGAGGGCCTTTGCGAGGTCCCCACTGTCCTCGGCGTCGCACTGCTCGGCCAGGAACGCGTAGAGACCCGTGAGGGCCCCGAGTGGGTCCTCGGTCGTGGCGTCTCTGAGGTCAGCCGTTGGTCCCTGGCGCGCGCGGTGGCGGCGGAGGACCCCGAGGACATCGTCCGCCGTCGGGGTGAGCGTGAGTCCCCAGTCTCGAAGCAGCGCCGGCGACTGCAGGGGCGCGAGGCAAAAGGGCACGAGCCCCGTGGCAAAGGCATCGACGCCCGTGGGCTTGGCCTTGGTCGACGTGGTCGCCGTCGTCGTCGGCGGCGCCGTCGACGGTCGGAGCCAGAGCTCGTGGGGGCGATGGAAGACGCCGTCCGTGCCCGGCAACCACGGGGCCGCCGCCCACCACGAGCTCGTCGAAGCCAAAGTCGAGAGCCCGTTCGGGGGCCAGACGCTGTCGAGGAACGTGGCCAACTGCATCGCGAGGCGGCGGCGTCGGGCGTCGTCTTGTGCGGCGAATGGATCGGACGCACTGAGCCACGTGACGATCTGCAGCAAGGGCCCCGTCGCCCGTGGGTCCGTGGGGTCCACGAGCCCCGGGACGTCGCAGACCTCGCGCCAGAGCCGCGTTGAGACGTGGTCGTCGTCTTCTTCATGACTCGCGTCGATCACATCAAACACCGGCGTCGCCATCGTCGTCGCCGTCATCGTCTGGTGCTTCATCCGCAGCCAGTCGCAGACCTCGGGCCCGAGACGCCGGGCGACGTCCGATGTGAGGACAAAGAGCTCGGGGGTCCCGCTCACAAGGACGTAGCGCCCCGACCACGTCCAGGCCCGAACGCTCGCGCGGATCCCCGATGTCAATGGACAGCGCGACTGCGACTGCGACTGCGAACGCGGGTGGGCGCGGCGGTGGTGCTGGCCCCCGCACTGGTCGAGATGGCGGGCGACAAAGGCCACGTACTGGCCCCACGCAGCGCGACACTGGCGCGGGCGGTCGCGCGTCTCGAGGCTCGCAAACTGCGGGAGCACGTGGTGCGCGAGGAGCTCGTGGTCCTCGCAGGCCCGGAGCCCGAGGTCGTCGATGAGGAAGCGCCGGAGCGTCGGGTCCGCGGCGTCCATGGCCGCCGTCAGCGGGAGCGCGAGGAGCTGGAGCCCGTCCCGGGCAAAGACCTCGAGCGTCGTGGACACGGACGACGCAGGAGACAACAATTCAGCGGCCGTTGGCGGCGGGGGACCGAGGAAGAGCGCGTCCCGGGCCTCGGCCAGCGACGTCCAGCGCGACGACGACGACGCCGTCGCGGTCTTGATCTCGGTCTTGAGGTCGGTCTCGGTCTTGAGGTCGTCGCAGGTTGCTGTTGCTGCCGTTGCTGCTGTTGCTGTCGGCGCCTGCTCGAGGGGAAAGCACCGAATGAGCCGGAGCTCCTGGCGGAGGAGCCTCGCGCTCGTCGTGCGTCCGTCGCCACTGCCGCTGCCGCGCTTCCAGAGGACCCGGAGGAGACGCCAGAGGGGCACGAGGCTCGCGGTGTCGTGCTGCGCGGCGACGGCCGCGAGGAGCCGCAGGACGTGGGCAACCCGGAGCCGCTCGAGACGCAGCGCGCTCTTGAGCAGCGGGGGCAGGGCCCGTCCGACCTTGGGCGCGAGCAGGTGCTTGTGCAGGGCCCGACGGACGAGCTCGGGGCGCGCGAGGAGCCACGCGACGTCCTCGGGCGCGTACTCGCTCACGTCCAGGAGCTCGAGGGCCGGGGCCATTTTCGCCGCCCCCGATGCTGACGCGTCCGCAATGGGAAAGCACCGCTTGGCCCGGAGGAGTCGCAGCGTGTCGGCGACGACGCCCCGGAATGGGGCCTCGACCTCGTGCTCGAGGGGCAGGAGCCGCCAAAAGTTGTCACCGCGGGCGAGCCCCAGGGGCCCCAAGCGATCGACGACGGCCCCCAAGAGCGCGGGGAAGCGCGAGATGAGCCACTGGTTCCACTCGCTCCCGGTCGTCACGGCCTCGCGGGAGCTCGGGACGTCAAAGTCGGCCTGGAGGATGAAGCGAAAGCCATACGAGCGCAGCGGGAGGTAGCAAAACACCGGATGCACCGGCGGTCGACGATTCGCGTACTCGTCTTCGTCGTCTTGGTCGTCGTCGTCTTGGTCGTCTTGGTCGTCGTCGTCGTTGCTGTTGCCGTCTCGCGTTGCGTTCGCCATGGGGTTTGGCAGCGCAATGGCGATCTCCGTGTGCGTGTGGGGCCGCGTGGGGCTCCGGAGGGACTCGGGGACGGCCATCGCCATGCTCGCGATGATCCACTGCTGCTGCTGCGCCTCTGTGGTCGTGTCGCCACTCGACGGGGCCCAACGCCTTCGCTCCGTCCGGAGCGTGACCGAGCGAAAGCGGACGCTGTTGTCGTCGCTGTCGCTGGGCGTTGCCTCGTTCCTGTCCTCGAGCTCGTGGAGGTCCTTGGTGAAGACGATCCGCTGGCCGCTGTGGGCATTCTCGAGCTGCAGGCGGCGGATCTTTTGGAGAAAGAGCAGGACCGAGGGCTCAAAGGCCGCGAGGGACGTCGCGATCTCGTCCCGGCGGTCCCGCGACGGCCCGTTCAAGGGCAGCACCAGTGTCGTCCCCGGGGCCCGACGCCAGCGGGCGGGATCCGGGATCCAATGCGGGAGGATGTACCCGAGGCCCCCTCCGTTGCTGCCACTGGCATTGCCACCGCTAGCGTCAAAGGCAATGTGGAAGCCATTCGAGTGCACCTCCGGCGTCGACGAGACCTTGAAGACGCTCTTGAAGCCGATGCCCTTGCGCCCGATGCTCCGCCCGACGCCGACGCCCGTGCCGTGGCCACCGACGCGGAGCTCCTTGGTCGAGGCCCCGACGTCGCAGATCGCCTGGACGTTGGCCCGGGTGAAGCCCCGCTCGTTGTTGACAAAGACAATCGCATCGTCCCGGGTGAGCGTGAACGTGGTCGTCGGCACGACCGTCGGCGCGTAGGCATTATCATCGGCGTTTTGCAGGAGCTCGAGGACAAAGTGCGTCTTCTCACTGTAGAGCTCGTCACTGAGACGCTTGAGGGCCCGCTCGAGGCGCCGGTGCTGGATCGCCAACACGCGCTGCGTCGCGGCGTCGGGGATCTCGAGGCCGATGCCAAACTGCGCACGGCGGAGCTCCGTGATGAAGCCCTCGCAGGCGCTGGGATCCGCTAGCGCCGACTCGACGACGTCGGTTGCTTCCGCAGCTTCTGGTGCGTCTGCTTCTGCTACTGCGGATGGCAATGGCGTCGTGACGCTGGCGCTGTGGTCGTTGGCAATGGCCGCGGGCTCCGTCGCCAGCTCCAACGTCTTACGCGTGACTTGCTGTTGCTGGTCCGGATCGACTGGCGCTCGCTGATGGTTGTCGTTGTCATCGAGCATCGCACGGCCCCACGTTGGCTTGTCGAGCCAGTGTCCGAGGCGCTGGAGCACACGGCGCTCCGCGTGGGAGCACGCGAGTCGCGCGAGACGCTCGTCGACGTTGATCCTCGGACCCAACGCGGCGACGAAGAGCTCGTAGATCCCGGGGACGAACTCGCGGGGGACCAGCGCGAGGCAGTCGACGACGAGCCGGAGCATCGCATC
>JAADYI010000852.1:0-11957 GCA_023338185.1 Lagenidium sp. CBS 127285
GGGGGACGATGGTCTGGATGAACCGGATGGCCGCGTGCCAGGCCTTCTTGACGTCCTCCTTCGTGGCCTCCTTGTCCAGGTCCCCGCGATGGACCCAGCCGTGGTTCTGCGCGGGAAAGTCGATGACATTGCTCTTGGCGCCGATGTCAGCACGACCCATGAGGATCTTGTGCACGCTGCCGTTCTCCCGGACAAACGCCGGGTCGTCACCGGCTGCGAGGAGCAACTGCGGGACCTTGACCGCCTCCGCGAGCTTGTCCACGGCGCCATCGCCCTTGAGGATGTTCTCGACGATCCACGTCGGATGGAACGACACGTGCGCCTGGACGATGGGGTTGGCGACCGTGGTCTGCGTGGCCCCGACCCACGAGCCCCAGCAGTAGCCGTAGCTCGCGATGCGCTCGGCGCCGACTTCGGTCTGGAGGTAGCGGAGGGCATCATTGATGCGCGTCGAGAGGAATCCCTCAAAGGTGTACTTCTTGAACCAGTCCACGAGCACGGACGTATAGTTATCGGGGTCGAGGTAGTCACCATCCACGAGGTCCACGAGCACGACCGCGTAGCCGAGCTTGCCGAGGGCATCGGCGTCGGCCTTGGAGCGCCCGCTGTCGAGGCCAAAGATATCCGGGTAGGCGAGGATCCCGGCCTTGGCCGATGCGGGGCCTGTGACGTAGAGCGTCGTCTGGCCAAACTTCTTGATCGCGCCCGTGCTGGGGCTCGCGGCGCGCGCCGGCTCGGCGGTCACAGGGCAGCAGCTCATGTTCCGATGTGTGGTTGACGGATTCAGAATGACAAGTGAAAGATATCGTTGTGGCTGGTTCGATAAAAACACCCACGAAATTTACGGGAACATTACGCGTTCCAGAATTATTCTGGTACTCTAGAAAGTAAAATTTTTGTATTCGCCAACCAAACATAAGTCATTTAGGCATATCATCAAAAATGCCTATAACATTAAACATTAGGCACCTTGCCATGATTGCTGCCAGAGATGGATGGCGTGGGTCTCAGGTGGCAATGCAGCACGTTGTGCCGAGGAGAGCGTCTTGAGGGTGTTGGGAAGTGGATAAAACCACTCAATCGGGAGCGCGATCGCGTTGTCCGCGTCCTCAGACGATAGGAAGCCCCGAGATGCGCTCGTCGACCAGCCCACAGCGTTCATGAATGTCCTTGTCATGAGGCCTGGGCCAGTCCGCTCAATGGTAGCCATGGGGCTTGGCACGGATAGGCTGGTCCCTGCTGCAAGGACCTCGGCCGCATGACCTCCACTCATTGCTGCAATCAGTGCGAATGCACTGTCATCAAGGGATGGGCGACCAGCATCGTGGGCGATGATCTGGATCAGTTTTTCGAGTATCGGATGCTGTGGTCTGCTCGCAATGACCGCGTTGTTGATCTCCACGCACCCCGTGTTAGACATGCCAACCACAAAGATGAAGGACTTGATCGAGTGCGAGTGAGCGTTGATATGAAAAAAATAAACAGAGTGGGGGCGACGCACCGATATCAGCTCGTCCAGTGGCCGGACGCACTCGACGTCGACATCAACGTAAACGCCGCCGAGTCGGAAGAGGATCTCATAACGCAGGATATCCGACTTTTCGCCATAGTTGGTGGCCTTGTCGAACGCTTGCTGCGTCGCGAGCGGGCATCAGCGCACTTCTCTCCTTGCTGCGTGGTCACGACAGCAGACAATGCCGACTGACCTTGTTACTAAGGCCAAACGCCGCAACATCGTCATCACGCCAGAGGCGCTGCATCCCCGCCCCCCGGAGCATCAGTGGTGTCGATCATTAAAGCAGGATAGCAAAAATCTGCGCACGTACGTACGTGCTCCCACTGCGGATGCTGCACTCGCCATGATTCTATCCACGCCTCGCATGCCTCGGAAATGGGCGAGGGACCGAGCCAGATATGATGGAGAATCTTGGGGATGGCACTGGGTCCCGTCGTTGGCCTTCTTTGGTCCTGCTGGAGCCGCCGGAGGAGCCGCTCGTTGCGCGACTGGAGCTCGCGGAGCCACTCGCGGTCCGCATCGTGCCACACGCCCCAGCGCCAACGTCCATCGGCGCTCGGGTCCTTCGGCATCTTGTTGATGGACAAGTGAGCGTGTTCCCGACAATCATTCTCCATAGTTAGGAACCGACGCTCGCATCCGGTAACGAACGCACAGCAACTTCAAGACCACAACAATGGGCGGGGGGCTCCGCAAGCCCGCGGCGGCCTATGGCGTCGATTCCCCGGCCCCCGCCCCTGCCGCCACCGGAGCAGGAGCAGGAGCAGGAGCAGGAGGAGGACCCAAGACCGACGAAGAGCTCGAGCGCGAGGAGGAACTCGCCGCCCAGCGGTGCGTGGGCTCGATCCCGAAGCGGCAACGTCTCGATTACTCACCGTTGAGGCGGGGACCAGGGAGGCGGCCATGGCCGCCCAGCAGAAGGCCGCCGTGGCGCATGTCATCGAGAATCTCTTCCCGTACGCCCCCGTGCGCGTCGAGACGCAACGGTACCCGCCCTCGAGCCCCCACGCCGGCCAGGCGTATCTCTGGATCACGGTCGACGAGGACGAGATCCGGCGGCGCGGGGCCGGCGCGAGCCCCGTGCGGTATCCCATCGGCGTGGCAGTCGACGCCGAGGGCAATGTCTTTGTCACGGAGCGGGGAGGCGGCGGTGGTAGCGGCGGCGGCCCAGGGTCCGGGGAGAGCGCGACCCGGGCGATCTCGGCAGCGTCGATCGCCGACCTCGTCACGACCAACCAGCCACCGGCGCCCCCGCGGCCCCCAAAGCTCGTCGAGGCAACGCAGCATTCACTGACCGTGCGTTGGAAGAAGGCCGTCGACACAACTGCCGATCGCTATGAGCTCCAGTACCGAGTCGCCGACAGCCCCAACAACGCCTGGGCGGTCCTCGCGACCTTGCCAAGCCCCCGGGACGTGGCGCTGGAGAACCTCGGATACCACACGCCCGTCGAATTTCGCGTGCGCGCCCATAACCCAGCGGGCTGGAGCGAGTTCAGTCCTTCGAGTGTTGTCTTTTGGACCCTACCCGGGCCCCCAAGTGCCCCTCGACCCCCCGTCGCTGGGGCGATGACCAACACATACGTCAGTCTCTTTTGGACACCAGTGAATGATAATGGCGCGCCGCCGGTCGAATATTGCCTGGAGATGCGACATTGCGAGGACCATCGTTCGACATTTGGTGGGATCTACAAGGGCCCTGGGTGCAGTTTTGTGGTTTCCGCGCTCGAGCCAAAACAAACGTACATGTTTCGCCTCAAGGCCACCAATTCGGTTGGATCGACGAGTTACATTGAGAGTCGGCCCATGAAGACGTTGGCCCATGGCCGACCAGAAATCGTCGAGCTTCCAACCGTCGAAGACGCTGCCGAGTACGACCGTTGGGTGCAGTGCTGGGATCCAAAGACAGAGCAAGTCTTCTTTTTCAACAAGTACACATGTCAGCGCGTTGTCGAGGAGCCCCGCGAGCTGGCTGAACGTCGAGAGAAACAAGGAGTCTCAAAAGTCGAAGAGACGCCCGAAATGTTAGCAAGGCAGAAGCGTTTTCGTTTTCATCGCGATGTACGCCAAGGCATTGATCGAGCTGCGCTGAGTGCCACGACTCCATTTCCACTTCATCGTGAGACGATGTATGATGAAACGTTTCAGAAATTCCAACTTCTTTCGAAGCACGAGATGTTCTCCAAATTCAAGATCTCGTTCGAGGGTGAAGCTGGCATTGACTCCGGGGGACTTACCAAAGATTGGTTTCTTCAGGTTTCAAAACTTGCTCTCGAGAAGCATCGTCATCTGTTTAAGCAATGTGATCAAGGAATGTATGAGATCAACCCGAATTCATTTCGGAATCCCAAACATCTCGCCGAGTTTCGATTTCTGGGAAAGTTTGTCGCCAAAGCCATTTTTGATCGACAGTGCCTTGATTTACCATTGTGTGACCCATTGATAAAGCATCTTCTCCACCTTCCGATTACTATGGGCGATCTCCAATCTATTGATCCTCAGTTTCACAAGTCCCTCGTCTGGATGCTCGAAAACGACATTGCCGATGTCATTGACGAAACGTTTTCAATCGAGGTGGAAGGTCCTCAGGGGAAGCAAAGCATAGAAGACCTGAAGGAAAACGGGCGTGACATTCCGGTCACAGATGTGAACAAGCTGGAATACGTCCAATTGATCCTACAATGGCGTACGGAGTACGGAATCAAGGCCCAACTGGACTCGTTTCTTCAAGGTATCACCTCTATCCTACCCGGGACCACACTTCAAACTTTCGATGTCGCTGAGCTGCGAATGCTCATAAATGGCAAGCCAATAATTGACGTGGATGAACTTCGAGCAAACACCGTCTTCCAAGGAGGCTACAACGAGCATTCCCAAGTGGTGTTGTGGCTCTGGCAGGCACTGAGAGAATTTGATCCCACAGGACGCGGCCTATTTCTCAAGTTCATGACTGGGACCAACAAAGTCCCTCTCGATGGCTTCGACCCACCACTCAATCTCACGAAATCCGATTTGGACCCCCAGGCACTGCCTCGAACTCATACATGCTTCAATCAGCTGGTGTTGCCTGAATATACGAGCTACGAGACTTTAGTGGAAAAGATCAGTTTTGCGATTGAAAACGCGGAGGGATTCGAACTCTCTTGAGTTGAGACCGAAATGAGAGCAACAAATATCCTTCAAGGCAAAGTGTGCCGATTTAATAGGATTGGCAATACAGAGCCATTAAATAGAATTTGCATACAGACAACGACCTCAGCAAAGGATTCCATCGCCACTCAGCCTGCCACACTGTGGATTTGTCATAGATTTCTATCGTTTTCTTGGCTTGTCACTACTAGTAGCTGACAAACAATGAAGTGAAGGAAATTAGAACCCGTAGATGAGTGATGTTGGGACAAACGACAACAATGACATTAATACTGTAATACAATGCCACGGAGCAAGGCGCTGCCTATGTGCTTCGTGAGAACAACTCACCAAACGCAGAGGCAGGGCTTTGCTCCTAGTTGAAGTTGATGCCCTGGGCCAGCGGAAGCTCCTTGCTGTGGTTCACAGTGCAGGTCGAGCGACGCATGTACTGCTTCCACGCATCGGAGCCCGACTCGCGGCCACCACCAGTCTCCTTCTCGCCGCCGAACGCACCGCCGATCTCAGCACCACTTGGACCGATGTTGACGTTCACGATGCCGCAGTCCGAGCCGAGCGGGCCGGTCCACTTGAAGATGGCCGACTGGTTCTTGGTGAAGAGGGACGACGAGAGACCCTGTGGCACACTGTTGTTCTTCTCGATGGCCTCCTCGAGGGTCTTGAACTTGAGGACATACATGATGGGAGCAAAGATCTCGTGCTACAATTTCCACAAGCCGCAATTCGTGCTAGTGAGCACATGTGCCCACGCAGTTGAATACCAGACATTGCTTTCGCACCTGAACAATCGGGGCATCATGGGCGATGGAAACAATCGTCGGCTCGACGAAGTTTCCGGGCCCTTCAATGGTCTTGCCGCCAACAAGAATCTGACCCATTCACTAGAGTCAGCACAATCCTTGGCCTCGCATATAGGAGGTAATATATCGCACCTTGCCCCCTTGCTTCTTGATCGTCTCAATGCCATCCACGTAGTTCTTCACCGCCTGTAGTGTCACTGTCGTCAGCTGCAAGCATTGGCACTGGGTGTGGTGGACGCGCAGACTCACCTGTTTGTTGTGGAGAGGACCACAAAGCACACCATCTTCCAGTGGGCTGCCAATCTTGACCGTCTTGTACGCCGCAGTCAATCGACGGACGAAGTCATCGTGAATGTCCTCGTGGAGGAACAAACGGCGCAAGGATGTGCAACGCTGGCCAGCCGTGCCAACAGCGGAGAAGAGGGTCGCGCGAAGTGCCATCTCCAAGTCCGCATCCTTGTCCACAATCATGGCATTGTTGCCACCGAGCTCCAAGATGGTCTTGCCAAAACGCGACGCCACAACCTCATTGACGTGGCGCCCGACCTTGGTGGATCCAGTAAACGACACCAGCTCCATCTTCTTGTCCCGGATCAGAGCCTCGCCAACATCGGCGCCGCTGCGATAATTCAATTAGCTATCGAATGGATTTGCGGACAGTCAATTCACGCACCTGCCACAGATGAGGGACGAAATCGCGCCAGGGTGGCCGTTACGCTCGAGGACATCAGTAATAATCTTGTTGCACGCCACCGACGTGAGCGACAACGACTCGTGGGGCTTCCACAAGTGCGTGTTGCCGCACACAAGGCTCAGGGCCGCGTTCCAGAAGAGAACTGCACAGGGGAAGTTGAAAGCCGTGATGACACCAACGTGGCCCTTGAGCGGATTCCAGCGCTCCATCATGAAGTGTCCCGGACGCTCTGAGGGGATGATGGATCCGTTGAGGGTCCGACTGAGCCCAACAGCGAAGTCGCAAATATCGATTGCTTCCTGAACCTCGCCAAGACCCTGTCGAACACGTAGTCGAGCTTGTTAATCTCGCGTGACTCCCACGTTGCAGCCAACTCGCATCAGTACCCACCTCCTGGTAGATCTTGCCCATCTCAAGCGCGATGAGCTTGCCAAGGGGGTCCTTCTTGGCGCGGAGCTCGTCACCAATCTGGCGGACAATCTCACCACGGACCGGTGCCGGAAGCTCGGCCCACTTGGGCTTGGCGGCGTCCATGGCCTCGACGACCTTCTCGTAGTCGGCGACCGTGCCCGCGCGGACCTTGGCGATGGTCTTGTTGTCGGCGGGGTTGACGGACGTGTAGGTCGGGCCGCTGCCAAACCACTCACCGCCATAGACACCGAGGTTCTCGTCCTTGAGTCCGAGGTCGCGAAGGAAGGGGAAGCTGGCGGCGCTCATCTGGCGCTGGGAGGCGAGGGCGTGGGGGCGGAGGGCACACGCGGCCTGGCGGCGGGAGATCGCGTGCAGCATTGTTATTGACGCTGTGAATGGGAGTGCTTGAAGTGGTGGTGGCCGTGGGCGGAGGCTCGCGCTCGTTGTCGACGAATGGAGACTGAGAGGGAGGATGTGGCGGCTGGGGGATACTGTATGTACGGACCCTGAGCTCGCCTGCTGTCGTCCCTGTTGGCTCGAAACTTCAAGTACAACCGTCGCCAACAAGGTTTTTGCCTTCTCACAACACGCAAGAGGGGGGAGTGGGGAGGAGGAGTGAGGAGGGGGAGGAGGGAGGAGATCTCCGTTAACGCGGGTAATTACCTCATACCTGTTAAATCAAATACGCCCTCATATTTGATTCGATGGTGACGTGAAGGTTCTCTTCCATGCAACCCGAGAAAAAAGGCCAAAATGTTGAGCAATGTGACCTCGGAATGATGATGACGATGGCGCGGAGGCGCGTGCGGCCTCGCACGAGGCGGCCGAGGCGCACTAACGTCGGCGGTCGATGGCTCTTCGTCTACCACTCTCTCCGTACTGCCCGCCTCTTGACCACGGGAATCGAGCGCTGCGGCCGTTCTCCCGGAGCGTTTATCGGTGCGCAGCCATTCACCTCCAGCGGCGTGGGCCACGGGCTTTGGAGCAACGTCACCCGGCGGACAAGGTGCTCACACGTGTTGGACGTATCTGACTCTGTTCCGGTGATTTTCATGAAATGGTCTCGACTTGGTTGTCTATGCGTCCCTCCATGCCGTCGAGGTGGGAGGAAAAACCACAATCAGCAAACGCAACGCATGCATCCTATCAGGCGATAGAGGCGTCGTCCATGGACGAGAGTGTGAATATAAGGAAGTCTCTCAGGCACAAACAAATAGTCAGCAGACTCTGGCATCCAAAGCACGCTCGAGCTTCCCGCGCATCGGCTGTGGTGATTGGATCTGCATAACATTCTTCATCGCCGGTATACATTGATACTAGCGATGGTATCAAGCAGCGCGCCGAGTAGACCAAGCAATCGATCGACTTTGATGTGTTCCTGGCTCCAATGGATCGATGTTGCATGGCTTCCTTCCCCCTGGCGATGGAGATCGCGGACATCTCGTTTGCTAATGGTGTCAAGATCCACCGGTCGCTCGGCCCCGTGACCACCTTCAAGGCGCTGTTCCACGCTGTGTGCTCTAGGTCCGCCTATGGCATGGAAAAAGGAGGCGCGGTGGTGCTTCAAATGCAAGACCACGGCCACGATGTCTGATGAACTGTTTTGGGCAGGCTCGGCTGTTCTGCTTCATCGGCGTCGGCAACACCTCGACTGTTTGCAGCGAGCTCTACAATGTAGTTCTACAATGATCTCAAGTTTTACTTCTCATGCACTTCCAGGCGCTCACAGCGCTCATCGGGTACATTGTCAACGTCGTTCTGACATGTTATCCTTGTGCGTTGTTGTGCTCAACGAGTTACTACAGTAGATCCAGTCATCGAGTGGCAAAATGATAGCCATGGCCTTTGTGACGGTCAACTTGGAGGATAAAACGACGATGATCGCATGATATCAGAGCTGCGAGATTACCGAGAAGTTGAGATACAAGAACTGTGCCAATCGCGACTACTAGACGTCTTGTCTATATGGATGGTTACTGTATCACGGTCAATGCATCCTCATACTTGTATCATCCAGCGGAAGTTTTTCACCTTCTCGGCCAGCTGCCCGATGATACTCTCTTCCTACTGTCTCGCCGCGATGGTTCGTTGACGGATATGATGGTAGCGCTGTCTTCGCGAATTATCGGTGACTTGACCGACACTCAGCGGTTGTCGACAGAGGGCACGCCAATGGCGCAGGCGATTCAGCGCAGGCCTCGGAAGGACAAGGAAATCAAGCTGACCGCGCAGAGGAGCAGGGGGCAAGAGCGATGATGGTGTGGTCCCCAGCCGCTGGTGTAGGCGTCATCGACCCCTAGAAAGGCAATCGTTCCTGCCCGACGAATGCCATTGATCAAGAAGAAGCGGGCTGATCTTGGTCAACGTTGAGGAGAAGCAGCAGCACGACAACCGGATCGTGAGCGAGGTCTTTCGAGATGCTCACCAGGCGCCTGAACAATATGCAAGCTTCTTATCGAGGACAGGGCACGAATTGCTCGACCAAGACATGGAATGCATTGTCAAGCGCATGGGTATCGTCGTCGACATGGCCCAGGCACGAATTTGTTCGCCACCACTCGGTTGCGGGGCTGCCACGCCAATCTCACGGGCATCTTACCGCACGTGTGGTCGTTGTTGTTGTGCGACCAAAGTGCAATGCGCGAGGAAGCACTCGGTTGTCGGCGCTTTAAAGATCGTCCAGGTCGGCATCGTCTTGCAATACGCGGACGCCACCGATACTGTCGCCTCTGTATACAAGGTGAGGATGTGCATGCCGTGCGTCACCATCCGAAGCCTGTTGTTGGATTGCGGCTGTGCTCATGAAACTGGTTGTCTTAGCCGTTTGTTTCTATAGTCACGCCGGACCAACCGATGGACTCCCCCCCCCACGTCCCTGATGCAGCTCCATGACAGTCTGGAGATTCCATCGACCGCGATCCATGATACACCTAGCCAGACACTGACAACTCAAGGTCCGATCACACTCGGATCCAGATTCTAATTCTGTATTTTGTGAACATGACCTGACCCAATATGCCTAGAGAGTTTCCATCTTAATCTTCGTGTTCCTGTAAATGTGTTGGCATGCGACGGCCTTGGAGGCGGCGACGGCGCAGGCCACTGCAAACAACTTCTACAGGGCATTTGCTCGCCGTTCTTCCCTCTAAACGCCTCCCGCTTCTGAGGTTTGATCTCAAGTCCAAGTGGGTTACAGGAATTGACAGAGACAATGAAAACGACTGTGAAGGTGGGAAAATTTTGTGTATTTATTAACCGAAGAGCTCTTGGAATAGTTCTCAGGGCCAATACAGAGACTACCACGACGATGGCTACCTCTGTATTAGCCCTGGAACGTCTGCTTCTCGAACAGATGCAGAGTCAACGTTGAGAGGAATGCGGGGAACGACCGACACGTCTTCAGGTACGCGAAAACTCGCTGATCGATCTGACCGCAGAAGTCGGTCTCTAGTAGCTCCAGTCCACCACTGGGCTCCATACGGACCAACAGCTCATCGTCGTCACGGTCGGCATACATCGACCTCAAACGCAAGAGCTCAACTCCGTTGCTCTTCTTGAGGTCGACCTTGTAGCCAGTGAGTTGATGCACTGCATCTCGGTACTGCTGGATTTGCTGATGAAAGGCCTATATTCGATGAAGTCGTCATGAAAGTGTTACTTAACGCTGTCCTTGTTCATCATCATACCTCCTTCAAGCGTTGATTGAGGCGTTTTTGCCCCTCCACGGTCTCGTATGAGGTTGTTGTAGTGAGAGACGATGCCGGGGTGCTTGAAGTCGGAGTGCTCTGCACAGTTCCGTTTGAATTTTTCAATTAGACCAGCAATACCACACAATCGGGGAACCACTTACAAGTTCTGCGTGCTCTTTTGCGCCGGCTTGATCTCGAAGTTGCTGGTTCTCTTTTCTCAGTCGATCCAACTCGTTGATCACTTGTTGCTTGTCTCGAAGCAATTCACTTGTTGGGTTGACGGAGAGATGCACAACTTTCGTTGTGGCTGGGTTGAGCTCGCCTCTCCCCAGTCGCAACTCGTAGTTTGCAAGTTCACGCTCGGCCTGCTCAAGGAGAAGCTTGAGCTTGCCGGCGTCCAATTCGCGTAGGCGATTCTGCACAAAGGTTGGATCAGGCATAGAGTGATAAGCGCGCACCACCGAAGACTTACAATTTCCTCCTGGGCTTCAGCGTGTCGCTTTTCGCTTGCCGCAAGCTTCTGGCGTACGACGCTCAACTTTTCGTCGGACAAAGATGATTGCTTCGACGATTCTATGAGCTCCACAAGCTTTCCACCCACATTAGTGGAAACAATGTCAGCCGCACACACATTTCTTCTTACCTGAGCCTTGAGTTTCCGCTCGTGTGCTTCCATCTCAGTAACTCGCTGCTTGAGAGTCCTGATTACCTTCTCGGCATCCAATGTGCTGCCGGCATCGGCTAGTCGCTTGGTGGCAATATCTGCCTCGAGTTCCTTTTCGCGCAGTCTTGCCTCCAGTAACGCGATGCGTGATTCCTGGAGGGATTGGTTCTAGAGTACATGCTGAATTGTCAGAGATGGCCACAGTGGGAAAGCTTCTGCAATACCTGACCTTGTCAGGCGTGGCAAACGAAGCCTTCTTCACTGCCTCAAGCTCATCCGATAGTAATTGAATCTGATCAGAACAGAGTTTTTGTCAGGTACCAAATGAAGTGCAACCAAACCAGAGATGCATACCTGGAGCTGTGACTTTCGCTTGATAACCTTGCAGTCGCTCTCAAACTCAAGTGCCTTCTCGGCTTGTTCTGCCAAACTGGCTTCGACGAATTGGAGCCTGGACTCGAGCTCTACAATTCGTTTTTTTGATTGGAGTCTCTCCATCGCCAAGTCATTCGTCATTTGGCGTAGCTCCTTGCGCGTGTTTTCCTCCTCTGCTGTTGCAAACTGCAACTGTCGCCGCAATTGGTCCAACTGGAAGTCTCGCCTCTGCAATGTTCACAATGTGAGGTGGAGGAACAGTAAGCACAGATGATGACCATTCCATCCACACCTTCAACTCCAACTGGTGCCGCTCGTTCTTCTGCTGTAGTTGAGTCTGGAGCGTTTGGACCTCAAGTGCAAGTTGATCGTTCTGGGCGGCGCAAATTCACGATATGTGATTCCCATGCTTGCCGACGACATGAGCAGCCCACAAAACGCACTTTGACGATCGCTGCACTTTCGGCCTCGAGGCGCTGGCGCTTGACAACCTGGCCATCACGTCCCGCCACCAGGGCCATGGTCGGCGTGGTGCTCTGAGCCGGGAGTGTCGCCGCCAGTTCCATCCGCAGTCCAGTCATGTCCTCCGCCTCGGGATCACAAAATGACGACTCTGTCGGTGCGGGCCTCTGTGTGGCAGGCACCACCACCACCGTCGTCA
>JAADYI010000853.1:0-11944 GCA_023338185.1 Lagenidium sp. CBS 127285
GCCGTTTCCAGTCCTAGTCGATCTTGAGATCGCGGAAATTTCGATGCGGATTGGAGCAGAGCACATCCGAAACGCTCTTAAACTCCCTAATACAGTAGGTAAATTCAACTCCTATTTCAGTATGTCAAAAATTCTAGTACTGTATACAGTTTTCCCCGGCAAATTGGAAAATAGTATCACTGTTAAAATCTCAAAGGTATCACTTTTTTTTGTGCTATTATCTTGAGAAAACAATCCCGTCAGGAAACACATCCAACGGTAGTGGACGGTTATTGGATGATTTGGGTTTCCAATTTGCCGGGGAAATCTGTATTCATCTCGATTGCACGAGTGATCTCTGGACACTGCACTCCAAGGTACCGTAAACTGTGCTTGCGCGCTGGCTCCTCTTTGCCAGGAGAGCACCGAACCGAGTCCCCGTTCCGCAGACGAAAAGAAATTCTGCCAACTCGACACGCAACGTGGCAGCATCCAAAGCCCAAAAGCGTGCCCTCGAAGAGCATTGAGGAAGTTGGTGAAGGTAGTTTATGGGCGAACCAACGTGTACACTGTTATGGGCGCCCATAATTGTGTGGGGGGGCGAGTGGACAGAGGGATGATGACGACATGGCTTCGACGTCGAAGCGTCGAAGGAAGGTGGCGTCAATAAGTCTGTCTCACGACGCACGCACCTGCGGCCAGCGCACTGCTCCCCAAAGTGTACACTACAGGGCACGTCTGAGGGCATTCGACATGCTTGTTGATTTTGCCAGACATGAGGCACGTGTGAGTACATGACCCAGAGGTCGACACGGGGGGCGTTGCATAACGCCGCTGTGCGATTTCATGTTGACGATGCAGGTGATTGGAATGGCCCAGGTCACCGACGAGGCTACAAGCCATCATCAACTCGGCCTGCGACACCAATGCTTCAAATTTGGGGGGGGGCCGCAATTTTGTGAATTGAGGTGTCAAGAAGCCGAAAAATCTCGGAATTCTATCAGGATTCCCCCACATCCAAGCCACAACCCCACACAAAAACCAAACTCAAGCAACGTACCGTAAGGTCTATCAACTCGTGGGTTGCTGAAAAGGGGCAGCAGGTTGTCCAGTGACTATACAACCAGCACAAAATCATGGTAATTGGTAAGTACTTGGTGGAAGTTTGACTATGTCGTACTGGTCGAATAGTTTCCAATGAAACTCAAGATTTCCCCATGTTCACACACGGACTCTACAACCCTCAGCTTGCAACCTTCAGCCATGTGACTCACACCAAAGAGGTGGCACCCCGAACCCGCAAACTGCCCAATTTTTGTGCGAGAATTGTGCTGGCAACGACGGGACGCCAGTGTGTGTTGGCAATTTGTTCCTCAGGTGCTTTGCTCTGTGTTCGCTGTTGTTGGCCTGGTCCCCAAAATCACTGTGCACACTCACGCGCACACTCTGGCCTGGCGTGGCGCCTCAGTGCTTGCCCCCCCCACCTGTTGGCAACCAACAAGTCGACCAGCCGCCGACTCGTCGGACCCCCAGCCAGTCTCGAATTTCCACGCGCTGCCCAGTGTGAGGTGGAACTATCCAACAAAACCAACAACAGCATGCAGGCGCTCAAGTTGCTCCTGGCGGCGGCCGCGGCCGCGCTGGCCCTGACCGAGGCCGCGACGACGACCAAGCCCAAGGTCTCGAACAACACGATGTCGGTCGGCGATGGCACGACGGTCAAGACAAATGGCACGACGACCGTGTTCTTTGGCACCGAGTACAACCCCGGCAAGTGCAAGCTCCAATTCCAGAGCCTCAAGTGCACGTCGAGCAAGGACTGCGCCGAGCTCAACGGCTACAAGCTCGAGTGCGTGCTCTTGGGCGTCGAGGACAACAAGGAGAAGCGCACGTGCCAGTGCCCGGCCAACGTCGATGCCACGGTCTGCCAGAACACGACGGCCCCCGGTGTCGATGGCATCAAGCAGTTTGGCGACTGCAGCGGCGGCAAGCAGTGTGTCGACTCGTACGGCCACGTCCCCTCGAAGCTTGAGCTCCGCATCTGCGCCGAGAAGCTCCACTGCGTCAAGGAGATCAACACGACCGCCAGCAAGCCCGCGGAGATTTGCCACACGTGCCGCTCGTGCATTGCCCAGAACGACCCCACCAACTCGCAGCTGACGGACAAGCGCCGTTTTGACTGCCGGAAGATCTGCCCCAAGGAGATTTTGGACTCGCTCGAGAAGCGTAACAAGGACAAGGTGGACATTGCCGGCGAGCTCTCGTCCGAGGAGGCCTCGGGCTCGGGGGCCAAGGAGGAGTCGTCGGGCTCGACGTCGACGACCGGCAGCGCCGGCAAGGACAAGACCTCGGGGAGCAAGCCCGCGGACAAGAAGAGCGCCGCCGTCCCGTCGGTGTCGATGGTCTCGGTGCCGATGCTCGTCGCGTCGGTCGTGGGCGTGTCGCTGTCGGCCGCGCTTCTCCACTAAGTAAGTTAGCTGCCTTTGGAAGGATGCAGCTGCGGGATGCGGGCGACGGCAGCTTTGCGCCTGACGTCCGCGGCGTATTTTGTGGATGATGAATGGAAATCCTCCCAGTTATTTTTTTTTTATTTGTTGTGTCTGCCCTTACTCATCTCGCATATATTGTTGTGGTTCTTGATCAGTCGTCCTTGGCATGTGCACCATCCCGACTCTTTGCTCCGCTCGCACCGGACCACGAGGCGGCATTGCAGCTGGTCGATGCTGGAGAGACGTTTGACATGTTGAAGCATGTCACAAAGAGGATCATGAACCATGACAACGACAGCAGATCGTCAAATCACGTTTGCCCCCAACATTGTGCCATACGTCAAGCTGACAATTGCAATTGGGCTTGATGCATACAGACAGATAGATAGATAGAGAGAGAGAGTGCCCCCACGACAGACGCCATTTTCAAAGAGCCTGCCCTCCACATGCCTCTTTCACCTTGACGACGATTCTTCTCCCAGCCGTCCCGGCTAAGTCCGATTCGATTGTAATCAATTATTGTCCGCCTCCTGCAAAGTCCGATCGGACTTCTGCTTCGCGTTTGGCCCCAAGGCCCGAACCTCAAGCTGTGTGTGTGTGTGTGTGTGTGGCTCGCCACCCCCCGTTCACTTTGTTCCCCAACAATCTTCCATTCGCCCCCGCGTTCCCGGATCGCTTGACTCTCTCTCTCGCATCATGCTCCGCGCCGTGCACTCGCTCTCCCGGACCGGGCGCCCGGTGGCCGCCGCGCGCGCCCTCGCGATGACCTCGACGCGGGCGCTCTCGACCGCGGCCTCGACCGAGTACGACCTCGTGGTCGTCGGCGGGGGCCCCGGGGGCTACGTCGCGGCGATCAAGGCCGCCCAGTTGGGGCTCAAGACCGCGTGCGTCGAGTCCCGGGGGACCCTCGGTGGGACCTGCCTCAACGTCGGTTGCATCCCCTCGAAGGCCCTCCTCCACGCCACGCACATGTACCACGCGGCGCAGCATGACTTTGGCAAGCTCGGCATCGAGACCGATGGCCTCCGCATGGACTTTGACAAGATGATGACCGGCAAGGACCGCGCCGTCAAGACCCTCACGCAGGGCATCGAGGGGCTCTTCAAGAAGAACAAGGTCACGTACATCAAGGGCCACGGCAAGATCGTCGCCAAGAACGAGCTCTCGGTCGCCCTCAACGGCGCCGGGAACGAGACCATCCGCGCCAAGAACATTTTGATCGCCACGGGCTCGGAGGTCGCCCCGCTGCCCCCGGTGCCGGTCGACAACGACGCCGGTAAGATTGTCGACTCGACTGGTGCCCTCGTGCTCAAGAAGGTCCCCGAGCACCTCGTGGTCGTCGGTGCCGGTGTGATTGGCCTCGAGCTCGGCTCGGTCTACAAGCGCCTCGGAGCCAAGGTCACGGTCGTCGAGTACCTCGACCGCGCGTGCCCGGGCCTCGACCACGAGCTGAGCAAGGAGTTCACCAAGCTCCTCAAGAAGCAGGGGTTCAAGTTTGAGTTCTCGACCAAGGTCACGGCCTCCAAGGTCGACGGCGACAAGGTCGCGCTCACGGTCGAGCCCTCGGCCGGTGGTGAGGCCAAGACGATTGACTGCGACACGGTCCTCGTCGCCACGGGCCGCCGCCCGTACACCCAGGGCCTCGGCCTCGAGCAGATGGGCATCCAGACGGACAAGATGGGGCGCATCCAGGTCGATGAGCACTTCCGCACGCAGATCCCCAACATCTTTGCCATTGGCGATGTCATCGCGGGCCCGATGCTCGCGCACAAGGCCGAGGAGGAGGGCATCGCCTGTGTCGAGACCATCGCCGGCAAGCACGGCCACGTCAACTACGATGCCATCCCCGGTGTGATCTACACTTACCCCGAGGTCGCGTCGGTCGGCAAGACCGAGGAGCAGCTCAAGGAGGCCGGTGTCGCGTACAACGTTGGCAAGTTCCCGATGATGGCCAACTCGCGGGCCCGGGCCGTGGGCGAGGGCGATGGTTTCGTCAAGGTCCTCGCCGACAAGGCCACAGACCGCATTTTGGGCATCCACATCATCGCCAGCAACGCCGGCGAGATGATCTCGGAGGGCGTCCTGGGCCTCGAGTACGGCGCCGCCAGTGAGGACATTGCCCGGACGTGCCACGCGCACCCGACGCTCAGCGAGGCGTTCAAGGAGGCGTGCAATGCCGCCTACGACAAGCCCATCAACTTCTAAACAGCAACCCAGCGAGTGCGTGGCGCGTCATTGGCGGCGGCTCTGGGCATGACTTGATGTCGGCAGCACTTGCGCCCCCACCACCGAATGCCGTAACCCCAAGATAAGTCCCATCACCATTCATGTTCCTCCTGTTCCTCTCCATTCATCTCATCTTCCGCACGCGCACACAGCGAGCGAGCACACCCAGTTCTATCTGGGCATGGCCGGTCATCACAATCTGTTCTGGACACGTCACTCGGTGGCTTCATCGGTTGACTTCTGGCCAATCATCGGCCGCTGAGCACGCCAACCGCCGTCGCGCATTGGCCAATAATCGTTCGACAATACTGAAAATCGCCCCCACGCTTCTTCTTCTCCCCCCATCTCATCAACGTCAATGCCCGACGCGGAGCTTGCGCCGCTACCGCAGTCGACGATGGACGGGCACCGGAGCGACGCCTCGGGGCTCACGGCCCACGACGCCCTGGACCTCGAGCAGGAGGCGGCCCCGCGGTACCACCGCCACGACGCCCCCGCCACCACCCGCGGCGACGACAGCAGCGACAGCGACCACAAGCCCCATCGCCGGGGCCGGTGCTGCGTGCGCTACGGTCGGACGTGGCTCGTGTGCTCCGTGACCGGGGCCTACGGGTACTTTCCCCTCACGGCCCACGTCGGACCCAACTGGCCCTTCATGCTCATCACCTACGCGCTGGCCATCGGCCCGCTCTTCCTCGTGCTCCTGTGGGTCCTCCATCAGCTGGTCAGCAGCTGAGAACGCGAGCAACATGGGTGACGTCTGGTGGTCGTTGACGCGCAGGTCGGATCAGATCCTCGAGGGCTTCCGCATCGCGCTCCTGGTCTCGAGCATCGCGACGACGGTCGTGTTCTCGATGGTCGCGTGCAGCGACCCCGGGGTCATCTACGAGTCGTACGCCCCCCGGCCACCGCCAAACGACCATCCCGAGGCCGGCGATGCTGGCATCATCTGCGGTGCGTCTGATGGTGGTCGTTGTATGTAGGATGCCATGGCAACTGAATCGCGTCGTCTCGAATAATCGTATCGCCTCTCGGCACCAGCCCAGTGCCAGATCCGGCGGCCCAAGGACGCCTCCCACTGCTCAGACTGCAACGTCTGCGTGCGACAGGTAACCACACTCCCACCCTCGAAATGCTCGGTCATCATCGGGTCCCCCACTTCCGAGACTGACATTTGCTGGCTCGACGGAATGCGACCCTTTAGCTCGATCATCACTGTCCTTGGACTGGCAAGTGCATCGGCCAGCGGACGCTGTACCTCTTTTACCTCTTCCTCTGGTGCATCTCGATCCACATTGTCATCCTCTCAATCGGCGCGACGATGTCGTACCTCCAACGCAAGTGAATATATGCTTCTCTACAGTACTACCCATCCATCCAATGATCACCTGCCGCCCGAGATTCCTATCGTGGGCTTCGTGCAAGCTTGGCACCGAGGGAAGAGACCAACTACGTCGCAGATACGACGACCATCAGGAAAAGGTAGCGCATTACGCTTACTGGTCTGGTGGGCTTATTTTAGTCCCTCGGGGTCAGTATTTTTGCTCCCAAGGCAAGTGCTGCATTCATTCAAAGCTACTTGACATCAGCGCGGCCATGGGACGAGCGACTGCAGCATTTCAATGCGGATGAGGTTCAAGTACTGCAGGTGAGTACTGTACTGCCTTTTATCACGACGATCGATGAGAGGCGCCGTTGCACGATGCACGGAATCCGACAATACCACACGCGGCCGTGTCCGAAAACAACAACAACAAAAGGGGCTCCACGACGAAAGCCGAGTGTCCGAGCACGAGAAAACAACAAAACCCCTCAAGCAGCAACAACAAGAGCAACGGACCGCGACAACAGCCACAGCATTAGTTGATCGCAGCCAAGAATACGCCCGCCTGTCTCGACTGCTTGTGCCAACAAGAGGGACCGCCGCGATTGCCCCAGCACCCAGTCTTTTCTCACTCTCGCTCTCTCTCTCTCTCTCTCTGTGGGTGAAAGCCCGAGCGAGTTGGGAGGGTTTCCCCTCCTTTGTCACGACGTGGCATTTTCGGTTTCTCTCTCTCCAAGTCCCATCTTCGCCGGCGACTCGTCTCTGGAATGACGGCGGCGGCTCGCGAGACGAGGTCCCCATGTGCGCGGGGACGACGACAGCGCCGTTGTCGTCCGCTGCTCCGAATGCCGCGCCGTTCCTCGTTGCCGTTGCTGCTCGTGATCGTGCTCCTCCTACACGCCTCGATGCCAGTCGCCGTCGGCGCTGGGGCCATCCCCGTCACCAACCGCTACCTCGGGACGTGCCTCACCGATGCGTGGGTCACGACCGTCGAGACGACCAACAAGATCAACGCCACGGCTCGTGATGTCCTCGGGCGCCGGCAGTTTCCGTCCCTCCACCGGGCCAAGCTCGCCCCGACGACGACCCTCGAGGATCCCCGGACGGCGGCCACGGGGGCCTTTGGTCCCGGGTGCATCCCCGTCGGGGGCGCGCTCTTCGGGGCGGGGATCGTGGTGAACCCCAGTACGGACGTCGTCACCCGCAATGGCTCGGTCCCTGGGGCCCTCGTCCTGGAGATCAACGCCTGGGCCTCGCACTGGCTCGCGTCACTCGTCTTCTCGATCCTCGCGGCCGAGGTCGTGGGCTTCCCCGTGGCCCACTACCACGCGCCGAGCACCCGGTGGACGGCCCAGCGCATGTCGTCGGTGCGCTCGGGGACCTGCACGCCCGTGCACCTCAATCTCGAGGTCTGGCCCGCGGGCAAGGAGGAGCAGCTCCGGATGTACACCAACGAGTCGTACGCCGCGGGGGCCATCGGCTACGTCGGGACCTCGGGGATCTACACGACCAAGACCTTTGTCGATGACTTTCGGAACACGACGCTGCACCCCAAGGCCCTGTACCCAGCGTACTGGATGGGCTACCGATACGACGAGGACGTGATCGGGGCCGTCCCGGTCTCGGGGCTCTGGAACCAGAGCGAACACTTTCCCCCCAAGGAGGTCGGCTGCCCGGACAACACACTGGGCTGCCGGAACAACTGCGCCAAGACCGCCGCGTGCACGGCCCGGGAGGCCGCGGGGAAGGAGTGCATGGTCATTGCGATGATGTACGCGAGCTACACCCCGGGGTACTTCCAGTCAGTCTTCTCCAACCTCGGGGTCCCGACGTACCTGTGCTTTTTGGGGGAGAAGGGCGTCGAGGCCTTTGCCGCCGAGGCCCAGGCCCAGCGCGTGCCCGTCGTGTTCTACCACTACGAGCCGACGCTCTTCATGACGGACCACGCGGCGCTGTACGAGCGGATCTTCCTGCCCCGGGCCACGCCCGAGCGCTCCAAGCTCGCGACGGGGCTCTTTGGGGAGAACGGCTACGGGAACGCCACCAACAACCCCGTGGACGTGGATCTGCCGACGCTCCGGCTCATGAAGTACGCGCCGACGTTCACCCAGGGCAACCGGGCGCTGACCAAGCTCGTCTCGGCCTTCACCCTCGAGGAGCTCGACATCTCGTCGCTGCTGCGGATGCAGTCGACGGCCGCCGCGGACCCCGCGGAGAAGGACCCGACGTTCCGCGCGGCCTGTCGGTGGGTCCAGGACAACTTCAATACGTGGTCGACGTGGATCGACCGCCTCCCGCTCTGCACCTTGGACGACCACGTCGAGTACACGGTCACGGGCTGCGACGCGCCCCCCGCGGTCGGGCGGACGATTACTTTTGCCTGGCGCCAGCCCCAGTCGGAGAACCCCCAGCAGCCCGGCAACTGCGACGGCGGGCTCACGGCCCTGCCCCAGGCCATCCGCACGAGCCGAAGCTGCGACTGGATCGAGGCCAACGTCGGCCGCTGGCGCACGTGGCTCACGGCCAAGCCCGAATGCGATGCCTCCTTCTACACGTACAACGTCACGGACTGCGACGCCGGCGCCAAGCGGACGGTGCAGTTTTGGTGGCTCCTCCCGGACCCCTCGTCAACGGCCTCGTCGCTCGAGTGCACGGGCGGCGTCGCGCTGCCCGCTACCGTTCGCATTGACTGCGACTTCATGCCGACGACGTCCGGGGCGTTTGCTGGGGTCGCGGTGCTTGGGGGGATCCTCATCGCCCTCCAGGCCGCGGCCATGGCCTTTGTCTTTGTCTTCCGGAACAAGCCCATCATCAAGCGCTCGCAGTTTGAGTTTCTTCTGCTGCTGCTGGCAGGGGGGATCCTCGTGTGCGTCGCCGCGATCCTCTACGCGGGGCGACCGAGCATGGGGCTCTGTGCGGCGCGGCCCATTCTGATCTCGGTGGGCTTCACGACGGTCTTTGGCTCGCTCTTTGTCAAGTCCCTGAGGGTCTATCGGGTGTTTATGAAGACCGCCCTCAAGCGCGTGACCGTGACCGTGTGGATGATGGTCAAGATCTTTGGGCTCTTCCTCATCGTCGACGTGCTGATCCTGGCGACGTGGTTCATCGTCGACTTCCCCGAGCCCACGGTGACGATGAGACCGGCGTCGGGGTTCAGTGGGGACGTCGATCGGATCCAGTGCAAGTCCGGGAGCTTCATGTTCACGGCCATTTTGATCTTTTGGAAGGCCATTTTGCTCTTCTTGGGCTTGTACATTTCCTTCCTCGTGCGCAATGTCTCGGCGGATTTCCAAGAGTCGATCTGGATCTTCGCCGCGAGTGTGATCGTCCTCGTGAGCTGCCTCTTCATCCTCCCACTCGCCTACATGATCGAGATGGCCGCCGCGGCGTTTTACATGTTCCTCGCGATTGCGCTGATCATCTCGACGGCCGTGGTCATGTCGATGATGCTCGTCCCCAAGCTCCTGCGACTCAACGAAGAGTCCAAATCCGGTGGATCCTCGGCCCCGACCAAGTCCGCGACCGCGACCAGTAAGTACCAGGACGACACGGCCACCACCACCCGGGCCCAGAACCCCGCGAGCAGCTCGACGACCGTGGCCAATAACAATCGCATCGGCCCCATGGCGAGTGATGAATAGAAGGGGACAAACGCTGTGCATGCAGAATCGGGATGGCGTTGAATGAACAATGGACACCTCATCTCGCAACATTTCGCATGTCCAAGCGCCAAACAAACGGCACTGTAACTATTATATATGCACACACCACTGTTGATACATATTAGGAAGCAAGTTTAGAGTCTAAACTGTAGACTCCCCTTAGAAGGTCTAAGTTAGACTCCCACCACGGCTCACAGCACCACAGACACGGTGGCCGGTCTCCGAGGTCCGAATGGCATTCGGACCTCGTCGATTCGGAATGCGTCAGGTTTCTTGACGTCGTCAAGTTGACGATGCCGCTTCATGTCAATCTGATCCGTTCGGACCAGTAAAACTGAACCTGATTCCCATTCTGATTGCCGGCTCCACGACAGCAGATGGTGGATCCTAATCAGATATATACGTTTTCGTAGGTTCATCAGCTGTACTTGATGGCTTTTGACTATGTCAATATTGATCCGATGAGTGTGACTTATGACCAGCACATCCGATTCTGGAGGTGGAGTGGTATCGTGGCCTGGCTTTGGGTCCGACTCCCATCAACCTTGGACACCATTCGATGCATGTGGCAATGGGAGTTTGTGCGTTGCATGCACGCGAAGGCATTTCTCAATTCGAGCCCTGGTCGAATCCCAATCCCCCAGACCCCTCCACCTCCCGGTTCCCCACGATCAGTCGGTCGCCACGATGCAGCACCATGACATCGGCTGCAACAGGAGCCTCCGCTCGCCGCCGCTCGGACGGGTCGCGACCCTCGTGGCGTTGCTCGGCTTGGCCTTGGTGGCGACAACAAGCTCGTCTGTTTTCGTCTCGGCCGCGATGGCCACGGTCGGCGCCCTGGAGCCACGGGTCTTCAGCATCGACACCACGCTTACCCGCACGCCTGTGAGCGAAACGTTTACCTCGCCGGGCTCGACGTTCATCAGCGTGCACTTTGCGGCTTTTGCCTTGGCCGCGGGGGATCAGGTCGTGGTGCGGAGTCCCGACGGTCGCTACGCGTTTGCATACGAGGGCCTCGGTCGCGGGGGCCTCGGGAACCAGCCCGATGGCTTCTTCGCATCGCGGATCCCCGGAGATACGGCCATCGTCGACTTTAAACCCACGAGTGCCAGTGCTTCCAGCATCACCTCCGAGCACTTCGGCTTCCGCGTTGACCAGATCGCCCGCACGGCCCGCGGGGGCCACGTGCTCACAGTTTGCGGTACGGATGACACGCGTCCCGCGCGCTGCTACGCGGACTCGGAGCCCGCGCTGTATGGGCTCTCCCGAGCTGTCGCGCGCCTGCTCATCAAGGGCCAGACCTCGTGCACGGGCTGGCTTGTCGGCAGCGAGGGCCACCTCCTCTCCAACTACCACTGCATCGGCAAGCCCGATGCCGCGCTCCAGACGGACGTCGAGTTTGGGGCCGAGAGCGCCTCGTGTGATGACGAGTGCCGGACCAAGGGCGGCTGCCCCGGGAAGGTCGTCGCGTCGACCGCGACGATCATCGCCAGTGACGAGGCCCTCGACTATGCGCTGGTCAAGCTCAACACGACCGTCGACCTCGCGCCCTACGGCCACCTCCGGCTCCGCGTCGCCGGGGCCACGCTCAAGGAGCGGATCTTTGTCCCCCAGCACCCCGGGGGCTTTGCCAAGCGCCTCGCCATGGTCGTCGACGATGGAAGCCCCGCGCGCATCGACGGCGTCGACGCCTCGAACGCCTGTGGGGGCCACCGCATCGCCTATGGGGCCGACACGGAGCCGGGCGCGTCCGGGTCACCGGTGCTTGCGACCAACGACTCGGCGGTCGTGGCCCTCCACAGCTGCGGGGTCCTCTCGCAGCCGTGCATCAACACGGGCACGGACATTCGGGCGATCATCTGGGACCTCCGACGCCTCGGGGTCGTCCCGCGGGACGCGCTCGACGATCCCCAGGCGCCGGTGCCCGAGGGCCCGTGGATCCCCGGGGCCAGCGCCGCCCCGACGCCCCCGCCGTCGCCCGTGCCCACGCAGTCGGTCTGTCGGATCTTCCGCCAGGAGACGTCGTGCCTCAATACCATCCCCGGTCGGTGCGTGTGGGTCAATGGCGTGTGTCTGCCCAAGGACAACGTGACCCCGGCACCGACGACGACGCCTCCGCCAACACCGACGACGCCAACAACCACGACGCCAGCGCCGACGACACCCAATCCAACGACGCCGGCACCGACGACGCCCCAACCAACAACACCAAAGCCAACAACTCCAAAACCAACAACACCAAAGCCCACGACCCCAAAGCCCAC
>JAADYI010000854.1:0-11942 GCA_023338185.1 Lagenidium sp. CBS 127285
CCTCCCTGGCCACGAAGAGATGCGTGTCTTTAGCACGTGGGGTTGCACATGCGCCGCTGGCGACTGGCCCCCGGCGGGGGCTTTCTCTCGGCTTCTCCGCGGACCCCCGCACCCGTGCCCCCGCCGTCACCCGCCGCGTCTCCGCTACTCCCCCGGGCGATGGACATGGTGAGCTCGATGTGGCGCTCGCTCACGCAGAGCGCGGGCAGCAGCAGCAGCAGCACCGCCGCCGCCATTGATGCCGCGTCCGCCCGGCGGCTCCTCGAGAGCATCCAGCTCGCCATGTTCCGTGCGTATCAGGCCCGACACCAGCGTGGCGAGCGCGACGCCTTCCGTCGCGCTCTCTCGGTCGAGGAGATCGCCCCGATCAAGGCCCTCTGCGACCAGCTCACACCCGCGCATTGTGAGTGACCCCCCATTGCCTGCGATCGTATGGGCGCGCTCCACTCATTTCATGCTGCTGCTTCTTTGGTGTTGCCAATATCGTGCAGTCCGCCTCAAAGTTCCCGAGCCGGTCGCTTCGAGTCCCCGACGCCGCGGCACGGGGCGAAATCGCGTGCGGTACCAGCACATATGGGAGAATGATATGTTCTCCATGGGGTGCGTTGCTGTCGGTCGGTCGATACCAATCGATCGAGGAATTGTTCTCATTGTTGGTCTCCGTGTGGTGCATTCTGCTTTTGACTCACAGCATCTTCATCCTGCCACCGGGCTCGTCGATCCCCCTGCACGACCATCCGGAGATGAGCGTCATCTCCCGTGTGCTCTACGGGGGCCTCCACGTCACGTCGTGCGACATTGTCCCCGCAGACGAGCTTCACGACGCCCAGGGCAAGGAGCAACAACAAGAGCAGCAGCAGCACCACCAGCGGCTATCGCCCGAGTCGCCGTCCACCACGAACTCGTCCGTGTCCTCCTCGGTCGGATCGCCCGAGACACTCGACTCAGGTCGGACGCACATGGCGCGGATCTTCACCGACGCCACGATCACGGCGCCGCACACGACCGAGCTCCTCCCGGACCGCGGCAACCTGCACGAGTTTGTCGCCGATGACGCGCTCGGCTGCGCCATCTTTGACATCCTCACGCCCCCGTACGAGCCCGACGAGGGCAGGGACTGCACGTACTACCGGATCATCGGCGACCCCCTCACCGCCGCCGATGGCCGCGCGTACGTCGAGCTCGAGGAGTTCACCCCCGTCGACTTTGACGTCAAGTCGGAGCCGTATCTCGGCCCCCGCTTGACGTACCCGGTGCTCTGAGTTGCGGCCGCTGCCCATGTCGTCGTCGTTGTCTTGCTTCTGTAAAGTTTTGTGGGGGGCGTCGGGTGCTGCGCGCTCGTGGGCCCTCTATGCTGTAATTGTATTTATCTACGCGACGTACTGTAATGCATCCATCCGCTTGCGCTTGCTCTTGTTCCTGTGCCTCATTCGTGCATCGGACGTGGTGCCCCATTTCCACCATCCGTCAGTCATGATTCATGACAGACACCACCACAACTACGGAGACCGTGGATTGGTGGAAAATGGCCTTATTATTGTCCCATCATCGTCGGAAATTCGTCCTACCTCCAATATTTTATGTGTGTCGACCACACCGACCCCAGGAATACCCCCAGGCCAACACAGTGAACGAGGTGCCGACACCTGCGGACACGCGACGGACCCGCCGCCGCTGCGCGCGCGACCTTGATCCATTGTGACGCCGCCCAGTGGCTGCTGCTGCTGCACCAGAGATCAGTGAAACGAGTGCACGGACACGGCCGGTGCGAGGTGCGTCGGGGCCGAGTCCCCCGGGGTCTGACGGCACCCCCGAGAGAAACAGGAACTCACGACGTCGACGATGATGATGATGATGATGCTCATCCCCCGGACAGCATTGACCACCTACCACCATGCCCCGCATCTGGCTCCGCCTCGAGCTCTTCGAGCACGGACTCCTGCAGTTCCCGTCCAAGTACGCGGCCACGCTGACGCTGGCGAACGTCAAGCGGTCCCTCGATGCCCTCCACACCCGCTTCAAGGCCCACCAAGAGACCGAGGGCGACGTCAACATGGACGCCGGCGGGGAGCCCCCGTCGTCCCCAACCGCCGCGTCGTCGACCTCGGCGTACACCGAGCGCGACAACCTGCACCGCCTCACGTGCGTCTCGGCCTCCGGGGCCACGGAACACACCGCCCCCCCCAACACCCGCGATTGACACGTTTGGACTCTGTGCGCAGGTTCCCGCAGTGGAAGGAAGCCGTGGCGCCGATCTTCGAGTGGCGCGAGCAGGACTACAAGGCGTACGTCTCGTTGCGATTCATCTGTGATTGGCCCCGGGGGCCATGAACCCACTCACTAACCCCCGCTGCTCGCCGCCTGTCACGCCGTAGCTTTTGGTTGCTCCTCGTGCATTTCCACCGCAAGATCCCGGTCAAGGAGCCGTTTATGGCCACCGCCGGAAGGATCTTTGACGCCGAGCAGTGCCTCATCCACGAGTCCGTGCCCATGTTCAAGCTTGTGATCTTCCTCTTCATCCAGACGGTCAAGCCGCACTCGTGGCGGACCAAGTACGCGATCGAGTCCTTCAATGCGGTCTGGTACCGCGAAGACGCCGCGGTCCTCGCGGGAACCACACTCGTGGGCGCCGCCGCCGCTGCCGCCGTTACCTCCGCTGGAAACGGAAGCATGTCCCCACAATTCAAGGGGAGCTCCAGTCCCCCCCCGCCGCCGTCCCCGCACACGGTGGGGATGCAGGATCGCTCGACGTCGGACGCGTACTATCTCGAATTCATCCGAGAGAAAGTCGAGGATCTCTTCTCATTATTGTATCCGTCAGCGGAGATGGACGAAGCGAGCGCAGCGCACGTCACCGCCGAGCAAGTCGATCTCTTGGGCTTCTTGCTCTGTGCCGGCGGCCGGAACATGCTCGACGTCTCCCAGAGTCTGAGTGCGGCCTACCCCAAATGGCACCAACAAGCGGGGGCCTCCCCATTTGCAGAGTCGTACAAGAGCGGTGCCAGTCGGACCGAGAACGCTGTAAAGATTTGCCGGTTCTTCAAGAAGCATTTGTACCTGAATGACACGCTGTATCCACCGGTCGGCTTCACGCTGACCCACCCTCCCGGTGGATCGTATTCTCCGGTGCTGGCTCATGCAGGTAAGGTGCACACGGTCGTTCGGAGTGCGTTGGGAGATGTGAAAGGGTCTGAGTCATGCTGCTCGGCATCCTCAGCGAAGAAAGAATTCTCTTTGGAGGACACTCAGGACATGACCGATGACGAGAGTAATGTCATCCAACGACCAACCGTGTTGACGAGTTTGTCCAGGACAACCGTGATCAAACGCGCGGAAGATTTTGCCGACAAACAGGGTCATTCCGACCTTGTTGTTTTCTCATGCCACGACTGCTACATTTACATTCTCGGCCCCGTTCGACACGTGATGATCACTGCGTGCAACAATTGCAAGATCGTCACCGCCCCCAACTCCGGGATTTACTGCATCGATCGATGTGAAAATGTCAACGTGACAGCAGTTTCGGGACTCATTCGTGTCAGGTACGCCAGAACACGAATCAAGCTAAGAGTTGGGGGTGATCTCACGCCCGAATTTTTTATTTGTCAGCAACTGTCTCGATTCCGTTATCAACTCTTACGCATTGGTTCCGCTGATCATGACGGGCGAGAACGTTGGTGTACGGCTTGGACCGTACAACTCCAAGTACCCGGGCCTTCGAGAACAGCTCCAAGTTGCTGATATCACCTACAGCCCCGATTCCCAGGGAAGTTGGGACTCTTTTCTCAATATTGAGGACGATACGGGTGAGAGATTCTCGGATATGATTGCTTATGATGATCCCACCCCGTTTAACCGGTTCGCTAATAAATGCAGACAAGCCAGAGGGCGAAAAGGAATCCATTTCTCTGCAGCCACCATCGGCATTTCGTGAGGTGTGCGTCCCTGTCAAGATCCGCGGGATGGGCCCGGCAGAGCGTCCGTTTGCGTTGCCCCCAGCATACATGGAGGTTCTACGAGGGCACCAAGAAACCGTCGACTCACTTCGCCGCCTCGTTTGTAGCGATGAGTTTGACCTGGCGACGAAAAGAGCAATGGAGGCGGTGATCCAGGCACGATTCAAGGAATGGCTATCCGCCACTGGCAATGTCCGGCAAATTCTCGACCTCGTCCAGATCGAGAAAGCTCGGGCTCACCAGAGTCACACGCCGTCACCATCACCGTCGCCATCCCCGTTGAAGGAGCGAGCCTGAAGACGTCAGCATCGGCTGGGCGAGACCTCGTGTCTCAGGAAGTAGATGTAGTAGGACATTGTCCAGATCGGAGGAATCGTGGGTTGCAAGGTTTGTTGGCTGCGGATGGCTGAATCGCCCACGTCCAAGCGCATTGTGGAGGATAACAGCGATCAGTCCCCCCATTCCAGCATCCATGAACTACGTTCTACCACTGGTATTGTAGGTGCAAATGCAATTTGCGACACTTTATCACTCCTGACTCGTTGACAGCTCTGTTCGTCAAAAGAAAAAAGGATTCCGTGTGCTGCGTCGTCGAGTACTGTTACGGCAGGCTGTTGTGGTGTGGCAAGCTTGTCAGATTGATCGTGATTGCCTGCAAAAAAAAACCATTTGGTGGATCGGGAACTGGTTCTGAGGCTCAAAAACCGCTCCCACATGGCGTGCAAGTTATGGTCTCACTTCTGAAGTAGTTTCTTTTCGAGTCATGTCATTGATTGGAATGCAGCCATCACGAGACCATGTGCGACAACAAGTTGAAGTTTGCCATTTACGACATTGTACTGCACGTGATGGGACTTTAGGATTTTTATACAGTAGTGACTGGAGACATTGTCGTGGGTGCTTTCTTCAGATCTGTTGGCCCAATGAGCTGCGCTACTGCACACCCACGCGGTGTGCGACATCAATGCACCCCCGGGTTCAGGATACTCGCCCCCCACCCCCTCCTTGATGGGGACGATGAGAAACTAGCTCTTCACGCACCTCGATACTGATCGTGAATAAACTCACTCTTCAATTTCCACTTAGGAAGCAAGACCCCCCACCAACCTCGTCACTACTTCTTCGCTGTCTCTCACGATGGGCTCGTATCTCTCGGTAGTCAACAACACCAAGGACCGCTGGCAGTGCCGGCTTAGCCACGACGAGGCCGCCACCAAGATTTCGACAATTGCCCTCACGACGATCGGATCTGTGGCCGCGACGGTCGTTACACTCGGTGGTGGTGCTCCGATAGCAGCGGCTCTGACGGCCAATGGCGTCGTGTCCGTCTTCGGTGTCTCCACGAGTGCTTTGGCAACTGTCACTGGAGCAGCGGCAGCCGCCTCCACCGCCGCTACCGTCATCGGAGGTGTCTCGGGCTTCAGCCTGACGGTGACCGAGACAATTACCAAGAACTTGGCCAAGGAGGGCTACCACACGATCGAACCGGGCTCGAGCTACAAGTGGGGCAAGATGTCCCTGAGTCTTTGGCAGCAGGCCACGTGCATCAAGACGGTCAACGTGGACGAGCGCACGGTTCGCACAGAAAAGTTGTACATGCGCCCGATCTTCAGCGGGCCGACAGACGGATCAAACCACGATCATGAGATCCAAGCCTGGCTCGACAGCCGCGAGACGGAGAAGGAGGACATCGTCGCGCAGGATAAGAAGCCAGAAGCCCGCTCTCTTGAGGAGGTCTCTGAATCCAAGGATTCGAAGGATTTCGAGGTCGGGAAGGTCTACTACTTCTACCCGAACGGCACGACGAAGGTCGAGGATGCCAATTTGTGATGCTCCTGCTCGAGACGCGGTTGCCGGCTCAGTTATTGTAGTGCATCCTTCCTAAAAAGACCATGAACTTCGATTGCGATTCAGTTTCGTGCGTGATTCGTGTATTGTTCGAACAACTCTCGTTCCCTATGAAGGCGAAATTTGTTTTTCACGACGACACCACAATCCGTAATGTGTCCTGTCCGAACCTGAGCGATTCGCATCGTCGTGTTGGCGCTTGCTGTAGCAGCACGACAAGGACCACATCAATGTCAACAATCACCCACTCCGCTGAGTCTAGCGCTGCTCTGTGCCACTGAGATTCAGACCCACAGCACCAGAGGGGTGAACACTGCAGTGTCGAGTTGATGCGAAGAGGTCTACTCCCTATAAATTCGCCAGTACTTGCGTGTTATGTCGCACCGGACGCGCGAAAGTGTACGTGCAAGTCGTCGGACATGGTCGAAGAACAACGGAGATGTTACAGCCGGCGCGCGTGTGGTTTCTTCCGAGTTGTTGGCTGGAAATGGCTGAATCCCGTGGCTCCAGATTCATTTTGTTTCAGACAGACCCACCCAACGCGTGAGTGCCCCATTGCACTCGTTCTTGTTCGTGACCCAGCCATGTTCGAGGTCCGCAACTCGTGTCAGAAACTCAGACGCCGTCTCCAGATGGCCCGACTCGCACCGCCCTCCACATCCTGTTGTTGTCTTCTTGTCATGAGAGCCCCTGCGATCTGCCCCAGCGAATCGCACAGTACTGTGGTGACAGCAGCATACGAGATAAACAGATTGCGACAAGCCACATGAACGTCTGTTTGGTGCAAGTTGAGGCGGTAACGAATCCTTTGTCGGTGTCCTTCCCAGTCCCGATCACACAACAATGAAGTTGTTGGAGCCAACGATGGTCCTGGTTGCGATATGCACGACGACGCTGATCTTCTCGTCACCATGGGCACCAGCGTCTTGGGGAACGCTCACCCGAGAGACTCACTTTGCAATTCCCCCCCTCCCCCTCCAGGATCCCCACCACCACTCCTATACCAGCTCGTCTTTCCGGTTTCTCTGACCATGGGCTCCTACCTCTCCGTCGTCAACAACACCCCGGACCGTTGGCAGTGCGCCCTCGGTCACGATGAGATCGTCGCCACGTTCGCCACGTTGTCGCTCACGGGCTTCATCTCCCCTGGTGGTGCTTTCGCCGCTACCAATGCACTAGACCCGATCAAGGTTGTGGAGACACCAGACGGCGTCACCTCGGTCCTTGACGTCTCCCCCGACGCCTTGGCGACCATCACCGATGCGGCCCCGCCATCCGCGATGGTGATCGGAGGTGTCTCGAAGTTCAGCCTCTCCGTCGCGGAATCGCTCACCAAGAACTTGACCATGGAGGGCTATCAGACGATCGAGCCAGGCTCGAGCTACAAGTGGGGCAAGATGTCCCTGAGTCTCTGGCAGCAGGCCACGTGCATCAAGACGGTCATCGTGGACGAACGCACGGTCCGCACGGAGACGCTGTACATGCGCCCGATCTTCAGCGGGCCGACGGCCGGATCAAACCACGACCATGAGATCCAGGCGTGGCTCGACAGCAGCAAGATCCAAAAGCAGGACATCGTCGCGCAGGACAAGAAGCCCGGCGTGGCTCGCGCCCTCGAGGGGATCTCAACGGACGCCCCAAAGTCCCGGGGATCGGGTGATTCGCAGCATTTCGAGGTCGGGAAGATCTACTACTTCTACCCGAACGGCACGGCCAAAGTCGAGGATGCGTAATAGTAGTTGTGAGATTGTGTGAGATGCGCAAACTCGCGGCAGCTACGTACTCGGTCACACAGGCGTCTTGCATCGTTCAACATCCCCTTCTCGAAATCAAACGCTGTATTTCAAACTGTGATGTCTTTTGTTTTGGCACTGTCACCGTGAGGACATGGACATGGCCGTCGTGATCCGCCTCTATGAGGCCATGAGTATCACACTACAAACATAGCTGTGCCATCAACTACATCCATCAGCATTGCTGCACGAACAGTCGTTCCGCTCGTCATGCTATGAAACACGTGCCGTATCCCTTATCACGTCGTTTTCTCTTCTCCAATGTCTTCTCCAATGTTGGCGAGACAGGTGGAATGCACACATTCCACACAATTCGAGCAAATACCAGTACTGTGGTTCCCCTTGATCAAAGTCATTCCTCAGCACAGCCGCACTCGGGCGATAGCGAGTTGGGAAACCGCGTGCAACACGGCACACAAAGAAGGACACGCTGGAAATGCAGGAGAATGCCACACGCACACACACACACACACAAGCACACAAAATGCATTTGAGCCGTGCAAACTACTCTGACCGTTCACGACCACAATCTCAACCCAGGCACCATGATCGGTCACCGTTCTGCCCTCTTCTTCTACTCGAGTGGCAAGTAACAGCAGCCAGCCAATGATGAACCGCAAAGGCCACAGACACAAGACCAACTGGTGTCGGAAAAGATTGGTGAGAACACAGCACACGCCGTTGTTAAACGATCTAGTGTGAACGAATGAATGCACGATGGTGGTGGAACTGGTGGTTCGTCCAGTTTCGGAGAACCAGTGGCACTTTGGGGCTGCGGCGACAGCGAACTGACGAGCAAAGGGGCCTCATTTTGACCTCGCCAGCAGCCAAGCCACCAGGTCCTCGACCAGCTTACACTACTTCAGTTGTTGTGATCACACAGTGCGTCATGTGCGCAGTGTGCGGAATCTACCGAAATTCCAAATCAATAGGCAGCCGAAATCGCATTTGTCGTCGTCGAGCAGGCAGGTCGTCGTTTATCTCTTCCAGTGTGGTGTTAATCAGCAAGTTGTCCAACACTAACAGCTCAAGTGTCTCACAGTTTACGAGTTTGCGTACAAGTAGTAGGACATGGCCCTCGGAGTTTACTGGGGCTGACTTGCTCGCCTGAGGGATCGCACGGCGTTCGTTGGAACAGCGCACGCTCTTCAAATGGGGTTAATACATGAAAACAGCCACAAGAAGTCACAGCGTTCGTGTTTGCGACCAAACCAGTTGCCAGGCAGTAATGCACTCCAGAAACTCAGACACCATCTCTGCAGCGTGCATGGATTCAAGACGTTTCTTCTTCAACTTCGATCGCTTTGCGTTGGAATCGTCAAGTCACACGCTGGTGCCAACGTTGCGACAGGTTGCCGAGGCCTGGTCTTTGCGAGCGGGGTCGGATGGGGACGCCGCTCCGAACCGCAAGATGAACGGTCGGTCGTCCTCTCTCGGAGCCAGCGCCAGCCACGAAGCTCGTTGCTCTGATACGTCCGAAACGCCAATAAGGATACTCCGAAGCGCTTGAGGCTGACGCGAGAAGCTTGTTTGACCATGTCGCCGTCAAGGAAGTCGTCTTCACGTGCTTGTGATCCCTTCGCTGACCGACTCACTTGCCAACTTTCCAATCAGGAACCAAGACTTCCGCCACGACCACCTCATCCATCACTTCCTCACAGTCTAGAAGCATGGGCTCCTACCTTTCGGTCGTCAACAACACCAAGGATCGCTGGCAGTGCCGACTCAGCCACGACGAGGCCGCCACCAAGATCTCGTCGATCGTCTTCACGGCCATCGGAGCTGTCACGACCACGGTCATCACACTTGGGGGCGGGGCTCCGATCGCAGCGGCACTGACGGCCCATGGCGTCGTCTCCGTCTTTGGTGTCTCGACGAGCGCCTTGACAACGATCGCTGGAGCCGCGGCGGCGGCCACGACAGTCGCATCGATCATCGGAGACGTCTCGGACTACAGCTTGAAGGTGACTGAGACGATCACCGGGGGACTGACCAAGGAGGGCTACCATACGATCGAGCCAGGCTCGAGCTACAAGTGGGGCAAGATGTCCCTGAGTCTCTGGCAGCAGGCTACATGCATCAAGACGGTCATCGTGGACGAACGCACGGTCCGCACGGAGAAACTGTACATGCGCCCGATCTTCAGCGGGCCGACGGACGGATCAAACCATGACCATGAGATCCAGGCGTGGCTCGACAGCCGCGAGACGGAGAAGGAGGACATCGTCGCGCAGCTGAACAAGCCCGGAGTGGGTCGGGCGCTCGAGTCCCAGTCGGAGGCGATGAGTACCGGCATTTCCCAGGTAGGCGACATTGAGACGGACGGACCCGACGACGCCGTCGATGGCGCGCGGGCTGAAGAAGATCTCGGCGGCGGATCTGAACTCGATCGAGCTCCACAAGATCTACGTCTTCTACCCCAACGGCACCATCACAGTCGACGACGCCACGAACTGAGTGAGGCGTAGCGACGACATTGCGGTCAATCTTTTGTTCCTGTAATTCTGTAGTGCACGACGCCATTTGCATTTGCATTCCTTTTTGTTATCTTGCTCAGTGGAATCGTGGTCGCTCACAAGAGGCACCCTCAGTGGGCTGAGTCGTTGGCTTGCTGGCAGCAGCAACTCAAAGCGGTCGGGCCCGGCGGCGGGAATGACGCGAGTAGCACTCGTTCCACAATGCCATGGCCAAGACGACGGATACGGCGGCAAACCACGCGATCAACTCGCAAGTGAGTTGGCGGGTGGACGGAACATAAGCACGGGCACTCGGACACTTGGTCGAGCAGTGGTGTTCGTCCGCCCAGACCCCGTTATTCGAAGCCCAGGCGCTGACTGCCCCCGATATCATCCCCCGGCCAACTCCCCCTTCCACTCCACCCTGCCCCGCTGATCGGGGTCGAGGCCAACTCATATAGAGCAATGCCTGACCATTGAGGATCGGCAATCGCGTGCAACGCACCGGAGACACACTAGGGGCGGAGATGAGAGAGCTTGGGCCCAGCATTTTGGGCCAGACAATCGGCTGTGGAATCTGGAAACACCGACCACAATCCCAACTCAGGTGCGTCACGGTTGGTCATATTCTTCGGCCGTCCTCTCCTGCTCGCGCTGCTCGTAATACTTTCGACTGACACCAGTTTGCAGGAGAAGCTTATGGTGGTCGGTGTGCAACCAACCGTCCCTTCCTGGTCAGAGAAACTCAGAGGCGAGGCCATGTGTTGACTGTCCATGGTTCGAGAGCGACTAATTGCACAATGCAACGCAGACCTTTAATGATCTGGAGGTAAGTTGTGGGTAGAAGAGTCTCTGCGAGACGCAAAGACAGAGCGTTGACCGGTTGCAAGCGCTGCCCGAATCCGTCGATATTGCACGTTCATGCTTGATCCGTCCGGAGCAATGCAGTCTTAAGGTTGTCAGGATCACTCTACAATTTGCAACCTGGCCACCAGCCCACCCTATCCAGTGACACCAAGCGTCGCCGTCTCTATCAACAACATGGGCTCCTACATTTCGGTCGTCAACAACACCAAGGAGCGCTGGCAGTGCCGACTCAGCCACGACGAAGCCGCCGTCAAGATCTCCACCATCGTTCTCTCAGCCGTCGGTACCGTCGCCGCAACAGTCGTCACACTCGGTGGTGGTGCTCCAATCGCAGCGGCACTGACGGCCAATGGGTGGGTGTCGGTCTTTGGTGTCTCCACAAGCGCGTTGGCGACCGTCACGGGAGCAGCCGCGTCGGCCTCGACAGCAGCTACGATCATTGGCGGAGTGTCGGGCTTCAGCCTGACGGTGACCGAGACAATTACCAAGAACTTGGCCAAGGAGGGCTACCACCCGATCGAGCCGGGCTCGAGCTACAAGTGGGGCAAGATGTCCCTGAGTCTCTGGCAGCAGGCCACGTGCATCAAGACGGTCAACGTGGACGAGCGCACGGTACGCACGGAGAAACTGTACATGCGTCCAGTTTACAGTGGCCCGTGGGACGGATCGAATCACGATTATGAGATCCAGGCGTGGCTCGACAGCCGCGAGACGGAGAAAGAGGACATTGTCGCGCAGGACAAGAAGCCCGGAGTGGCCCGGGCGCTCGAGTCCCAGTCGGGGGCCGCGGGTGCGAAAACTTACAAGGTAGGCACCGTTGTTGCGGATGGCAGGCTCCAGCCGACGGTGCGCGCGCTGAAGGAGATCTCGGCGGCGGATCTGACCTCGGTCGAGCTCAATAAGATGTACGTCTTCTACCCGACCGGCACCATCACAGTCGACGACGCCAAGAACTGAGTTGCACCAAACGCCTGCGTATCGCACTCTCTCACTGCAGGGGTGCGCGGCACCTTCCGTAATAC
>JAADYI010000855.1:0-11929 GCA_023338185.1 Lagenidium sp. CBS 127285
CCCTGTGTTCTCATGCTCACGTTTTGGGGTGAATCCTGCTTACATTTTGGGGGTTCGGCTGCTCATGATTTTTCGTCAAATTCCGAACTCTGAAACCCCCTATTGCAGTGACATGAGAGTCAACCAGCAATTGGGGATCAATCACAATCACAAAATTGGAAATCAAATCGGATTTTGTCAATTGGAATGGAAAGGTTCGCATTGGTGCGCGTAACCAATCAGGAACAAAGGGTTTATCCTCCATAGCCGAGGACCAACGCGCGTCACCGTGGCGGACTACATGGGTGAGCGCAACGACGCAACGCAAGAGGTGGCCGCGATGGCCCAGAAGACGCACCAGTTTTTGCCCCGTACCTATTTCGAGCTTGTTGTGAGGGCGGACAATCTCCGGGTCGTATGAGCTTCGCTTGGTACATCGCCAACATGGTTCTGGGCACGCCGCGCCGCCTTGCACTGCATCGACACTCTTGTCCCCCTCCGCTGCATAATCCATCGCGAGGTTTGATCATCGTCTTCAAGGCCTTGCGGTTCTTGAACGTACTCCACGATCCCGGCTGGATTTCGACCGAAATTGGGATTAATGAAACATTGCTGGGGATCGATCGCGAGGTGCGTCTTCGTCTGCCATCCATCGTCCAGTCATCACCAAACCGTCCGAACCGGCTTCGCTTCGTTCGTGTGCCACGTCCGCTGCGACCCTGCTCCCAATCCCGAGGGTCGAGTCGAGCTATGGCTGTTCCCTGGGACATGCTCGGAGGTCACACCATCGTCGTTCGCATGAGCTCGGGGCAGTGCGGAGTCTGGCATCGGACAATCTGCCGCCACGCTGTTGCCATTCTTTTCTAGAGGCTCGAGTTGGAATCCCATGGGAGCAATCCAGAAATTCAACGGAGTTATGAGTCATTACCGCCTTCGTCTTCGACGACTTCAACGGTGTGCCCTCGTATACTAAACTCGGTCGGATGCGTGTATTCGTCTCCGATTCAACGAATCTCTGATGCGGATGTTCAAGAACTCGCCAGGGGGGTCACACCCACAACCTGCGCCACTGGGTTTTGTCGCCAACATGAACCTCCCGCTCTCTCTCTCTCTCTCTCTCGAGAGAGAGAGAGAGAGAGAGAGAGAGAAAGAGAGAGATCCCTTGCACGCCCTGATCCTGTTGTCCCATTCCGAAATTCACTCGCTCCCAAGTACCCAACGGCACGTGCGCTCTCGGACTTTGCAGTTTATCTCTCGAAGATGGTCGCCGTCGTAGCCAAGATGACGATGCTGGCGCTCGTCTCGGCCGCGACCGCAGTCCTTGCCGTCGCCACCGAGAGCGACATCATCGCTTCTGGGGGTGTCACGGAGCAGCGGATCAAGAACACCAACACCACCCACGCGACGGCCGACTTCGTCAATCCCAAGACCTCTTGCACCCCCACGCGCCTGACGATCAAATCGCTTCATGATAAAAATCACACCGAGACCGTCGGCAGCTTCGGGGTGGCGTCTGAGTGGGCATTCAACCTCAAGAACGTGACGCTCGTGCCTGGGGCGACGCTCGTGATCAAGGATGGCGACAACCGCCGATCGCTCGCGGCCTATGTCGCTTCAGAGAACGGCCGGCCCTGCAACGTCGACTTTGTGATCGCCCGCGATCGGCTCATGCTCGACTACGTGCCCCCTGCGGACACGTGCGCAGACCCCGCGAAGAACCCAGCGATGAGTGGCTCGTTGCCCTCATCATCGGGTGCCACGAATGCGTCACGACTCGCCACTGTCTCAGGTTCGCGCCTCCAAAACACATCCACCAAGGCCGTCAAAGTGTTTGCCGAAGCGGCGACGACCACGTGCAAGGCCGTGGATGTGACCAAGTGGACCGTGACTCCTAACGATCGCACCCTCACGTGCAGCGAAACCAACGTGGGCGAGGCGCCGTCCGCGAACGATGAGGCCAAGCACGGCTGGTTCTTCAACTTTACTGAGCTCAGCCTCCCCCCGCGTGGTCAGCTCCTGGTCAAGGCGATTGCCAACGTTTCCGATCGAACAAAGCAAAAACTCGAGACCGCCCACAATGTCACGGCCGAAGATCCCACAACGTGGGTCTTCACAATCCCGACCCCGTGGTACCGCATCGATAAGTTTCAATTCATCCCCTGCAAATCGGGCGATGATAATGACATGGATCCCAACACCATGACCAAGGTGACCCACGAGAGTAGCTGGAAAGGCGAGATCGTGCCGATTGACTCGTACTGTGCGAAATCGCCGCGTCCGTCAATTTGTACGTCGGCGACGACCATCAAGGGCAACGGCATCGGCAGTGAGGGACCGACGAACGACGCTCCGCGTGGAATGCAGCATGCGGGGGCAATGGCGCAGGCCGCTGCGCTTGCCCTGGTCGTCGCTGGCGTCAGCTTGCTTTGATCGGCGCAAGATTGAAGTATCCTGCTTCGGCATCATCCATTTGATCGGAACTTGCAATGGTGACATCAATATACTGCATGTAGTCCATTTCGGCGCCAGTATCGGATATTGATCCTACTTGCATTGCATTGAGAAGATAGATGGTGTTTGAGCGAGTATTCGCGTGGATGTGGCTCGCCCAACGTACACGAGTTGGTCATTCGGCGAGGACTCCATCAAACTGTAACTGCGTTGACAGTGGGAAGCGTGGCGATCTTTGCAACAGTGGGGGGTTGGTTGTACAGTACAACTTGTATGCTTGTGTTGGGATGAAAGTCGCCCCATGCGTGGCCTTCATAACGACTATTATTGCCCCCAGACTTGGGATCCTCTGGACTGTGGCAAACGGTGCAAACGGAGGATAGGAATCCGCCGTATGGCGGGCTTGAACAGTGCTCGAGGATACGAGTCGACAACGCATTGGAGCGGCCGCCAGCCCACGACAACTTTCTTGTCATGCACAACCACGTTTCTTCTCGAGGCGATCCAGTTGAGGAGACCGAGCAGACCACTTCGCGAGTTGGCGCTCGCCAGTTCAAACGGCTGGTTTGAGCATACTTGATTGCTGGAGTTGATCGCACGGCGAATTTTCACTCAATCTGCTTGATGTTTACTCGGGGGTCACAAATCCGAAGCGAAGTTCACAAGGGTTCGTTGGGCGACATGCTCGTACTGAGCACCGTGCAGGGGTCACATCAACAGTCCTCGTGACAGGGATCACACATTCAAAATCGTATCTCTCATCGATTGGCCACGATGTCCATTGTACAGTAGCAACAGGACGCTGAACGAGTTGGCGAGTCAATTGAACAAGTGCGGACGCATACCCTCGCGATACGTTTGACTTCACGCACCCCTCAACCTCCGACGGCGCGTGCATGGGACACAAAGCATTCGTGACGATGGTCTCTGCTGTCAAGATGAAGATGCTGGGGGCTCGTCTTGGCCGCTCCGGTGGCCACAACTGCCGCCAGTCAGGGTGTTCTAATCGATCACGGGAATACCACCGAGCAGTGAATCAAAAACGTCAACGCCACGCACGTGACAGCAGAACTCTCGACGGAAGGCGATCCCGCGATCGCCTGGTACTTGACTAGGTTCCCTCCAACGCGTGCCGGGTTCATCGCTCCATTCGTCGTGGTCGTTCGGAGATGAACGTGATATTCCGCATTCGACTTCCGGGAGCCTTCAATTGCTGGTATTGGATCTGGAATTGCGCACTTGACCAGCGTAATATTGCGATCATTTAATTGTCGAAGCCAACTTGACGAGCTTGCTGGGCAGAAGCACGTGCTGACAAGCCATTCAACACTGAAAAAGAGAAATCTGGAAAACAATCTCAAACGTCTGCACCGCCTTCGATGAATATCAAGCTGATACGATTCTAATTGGATCCCGCCGTTCGTTGCAGCAGGCGGTACGGACGCATCCCCTCGATATGACGAAGAACCATGAGCCAAGCTATCCAGCAGGAAATCTTGAAGCGTGGGAACATGCTCCAGACTTGCGCGGCGGCCGAGGTCATCACATGCCGACGTGGCACTTGTCCCCGCACTGCACGCGTATCGTCGCCCATTCATCCGACCGCCTTTGCTGCATTGGAGACGGTGTGCGGGGAGGGCACATTTTTGAATCCTGCGCCGTGATCTCGCCTTTGCTCGCCCTCGAAACGCAGCCGACTTCGCCCATGAAGGTCTCGTATTCCGTAGACGATTGGCCCCCGACGCCATTGGCATTGCGGTCACTGGAGAATGGAAAACGATCGCATGATGTGATGGATGGATGGTTGGTTGAAGTTGTTACCATCACTCTTGTCCTCTCACCCAGCCATGCCAGCCTCTCCCGGGCCTCTGAAGCAACAAGCAGCACGCCCGATGAGATGTCGACGATAGCGCTCGGTCCTTCCTGTGAACAATTGGCGGCACGTTGACAAGATCCTTGGGCTACAAGCGATCGTGGCTCCTATGGTGCGCTCCTGCGACGCCGTCCTCAAGGCGAGCGAGGGCTGCGATGTCCGAAGTCGCTTGGTGGTGTAAAACACCCGCGGGTTCTCGGGGACGCTCTTCCTGGTCCACTACAGTACTGGGATGCCGTGCCCGAGATGCCCGCCCCCCTTGAGCTCTCGGGCGTCACGCCGCCTATGCCGAATGTGCGACCCTCCACTTGGTTGTTCTTACCCACCAGCAATCACGAGCCGAGCGACTGACACATTCTGCATCAATGCGCCCCAACGGACTTGGACGTGGGCCTGGTCTCGCAATGGGTCCTCGAGCGGGCCTTCACCGATGGCGAGAGGCAACGACCACGAGCTCTGCCCGCTGCTGGTATTATACCACCGGCGCACGCGGCGGGCGTAGGTCGCGGTTCTTGCAGAGCACGGTGTCGGCGGCCCAGTGGGGACATCTCGATGTTGGGCATAACGTACAGGGTCCGCAGCTGCCGCCTCGTGGTCCCGGCGGCGGAAGGGCCGACGTTGACCTGTGGTGGGCCCCCGGTTCAACCGGATCCCGTGCGTGCGTCCCTCTCACGGGCTTGGCATTGCGTCGTGGGCTTGTCGCTATGAACTTGCCGTGTCGAGACTGATGTGGGGTCATGTTGATCACCTCCTTTTGTGCTTCGGGTGATGTTTCGGGTCGAGACTTTTGACACAACGCTGTTTTGGGCATGGCAAAGTTGCCGTTAAGAACGAGAATAGACATGGTCCATTTAGACTACCTTGTGGGTGGTCCACATTGGGAGTGTTTGTCCGCACCATCCGTGCTGTTTGGTCTTTCATTGCAGTGGTTGTGTGTGTCGGAAAAAACAGGCGCCACCAAGTAGTTTTTTGACGAGCAGTCTGTTGTTTGGCACATACAATGGAATCTTTCTTCCGATGGGGTAACCCAATGGGGTCCACACAGTTGTCGTGCAGATGTGTCAGAGCAGCTGCAGCTTAGTGCCAACGCCACCACGAACCCGACCAGGAAGAAGTGTGTCGTGTGGTGACAGTGTGCTGTGCTGTGTGTTTGTGTGCGCTGTGTTCGGAGAATCGACGAGTTTCTGTCAACGTCAGAAACATGAGCGTGTTGGTCCAATCACCGGATCAGGCCGGGAAAACAGGAGAAGTCATCGGGAGTGTGTGGAACGCCAAAAACGACAGAAGGCCACAGACAAGGGGCAAGGAGGAGGCGGATTGTGGAGACCTCGCGGACCAGTGTTCCGTACTGTATCGACCTCCAGAAAGCTTCCCAGCCCACGCCGCATCGCCAAAGTTCAGTGTGGGGGCCTCGCTCGCAGCGAAGGACCCAACGCGCCACGTCCCACTAGCTCCCCTTCCCTCGGCTTCGCATCGCACACACACACACACACACGCAACGATCCCTCCCCAACAACGGAAACGACGGCGTGATCACGCGATTCTTCTCCGCCGCGCGTTCGTGTGATTGGCTGAGCTTCCAATAGACGCCGCCGGCCGCATCTCCATCGCATTCAAGCCGTTGCAGACCACCGTTGGGTCTAAAATATCCCCGGTCAGTACTCGACACACACGTCTCGCCGAGGAGCTCCACCCGCCGCTCATTGTCAGAAGCGGGACGTTTCACTCGGCTTGTTGGGGTTCAGTGGCTCGGCCGTGAGCGAACACGAGTTTGGCCGTGGGCGGATCTGTCCCGCCCCCTTCCCCTTGGAACACTTTTAGCCGGCGCCAAGCATACAGCGGACCAGTCGCCCCCCCCAGAGCGCGTTCTTTCGGCCGCGCCTCCGCCAGATCGCATCTATCTTTGGCGATCACGGCCCCCACAGACAACCAACAAATAAAAACACCAACGCATCCAACGTCGCGCGCACGCGAGGAAAAAAACCCACTCGTGCTGCTGGTTGGTTATTCCGCAAGCGCCGCAACGACTAGCCCCATTTTCTAAATCCCAGCCCAGGCCACGGACCAGCTCCTCCCCCTAAACAAGCCATGAACAAGGGCTCGTTCTCGTTTCACGACATGGTCTTCCACGCCCCCATCCAGCGGCGCGCGCATGGCGACACGCGCGTCATCTCGGATCCGACGTGGCGCCGCGCGGCGGCGCCCCCTTCGCCCCCGCCCCCGCCCGCGCCGCCGCGCCTACTTGCGCGGTCATCGGGATCAACAGTGACCCCACTGCCCTCGCTCGCATCGCTCTGCGGTGTTCGATCCCGCGACCCAACCCATGCAAAGCCAGCCCTCGCCACGGCGTCTACGAGCGGATTCCCAGTCGGGCGTCACCAACCCCAGTACCGACACCACCACCACCATCATGCCGACGTCGGCATCGCCCCGACCCCGGTCTCTCCCCGCAACCGCTCGGTGTTGGCGTACAGCGCCAGCTCAGCACTTGAGCCCCGCCCGTCCCTCGACTTCATCCTCACGGCGGCACGTGTTGCAGGTGCGAGTGGCCATCGCCAGCCATGTCATGGAGGGAATTGGGACAGCAGGGACGACTATGCGATGGGCACCGAGTTCTCGCGCTCGGGAACATCGTCTCGTAGCAGTTGCTCGTCGTCCCCATCATCGTCATCGCCCTTGGCCAGCGTTGTTGGCGGCTCAGACATTCAAGTCAAGCAGGAGCCAAACACGGCGACTCCGATTGGTGGCAAGAAGGACGTCGGTCCAGAGAAGAAGAAGCGCAAAGCCAGAATCTGCACAGCCGAAGGGTGCAACAAGTACGTTGTCGACCACGGACTGTGCATTCGTCATGGGGTAAGTAAAAAAATAATCGGCGGATTCGTGGACGATCATCAAACTCATGGTTGCTTTCTGTGATTCTCCAGGGTGGCAAGCGATGCTACATTGAGGGCTGCAACTGCCGGGCCCAGAACCGTGGCCTGTGCTGGAAGCACGGGGGGTTCACCATCTGCAAGGTGGACAATTGCACCAAGCGGGCCAAGTCACGGGGAATCTGTTGGTCCCACGGCGGTGGCACCCGATGCAAGAGGGACGCGTGCTCCAAGATCGCGGTGTCGCTGGGCCTGTGCTGGGCCCATGGAGGAGGTGGGTTGTGTGATTCATCGAAAGAACGGGGGACGATGAGCAGATGTAACGAGAAATGGATTTTGTGCAGGGAAACGGTGTGTCGTCGACGACTGCCGCAAGCCCGCGTCCGAGCGGACCAACAACATGTGCAATGAGCACTTCACCTTGGCGGAATGAGTGCCATGGGCCTGTCGATCGCCTGACGCACCATCGAAGGATGCCTCTTACGACCGACACGCCCGAGACTCCTCATTCTGTGAAGCGGTACCTTGGTCGGCACCGAGAAGTATTTCGCATAGTACAGTGTAATAACGGAACAAATCTCATGTGAGTCATCGTTTACCATAAGAGCATTTAACGTTCTCCTGGAGAATCTCGCGACAGATCGGCACTGGCGGCGACGTGCAGTTGAGCACCGGCGGGAGCACTGGCGGCAACGGCGGCTCGATGGATTTGTCGGTTGGCAATACTCCCTTCGTCATGTGCCCCGTGAGACCGCCACTCTGCCCACCCGTGACCAGCGCCGTGCCTGCCCCCGCACCGCTGTTGCCATGGCCAAACGCTGATCAACACCGACCTGACGTTGCCACCAGTGCTCGCACCGCTGCCGACCAGCGCATTGCTGCTCAAGCCGTCCGTAGTGCAGCCAGTGCTCACATTCCCCACATCCGACCGGCTGACCAGCCGTGCAGCTGTCTCAACATGATCGATCCACAAACGTCAGCTCCGTGCCCACGTCGTTTGCTGACAGCAAGCCGACCGATCATAACTTGACCTGTCCTTGGCTTCGTCTTCGTCCGAGTCGAGTAGTGCAACGACGTGTGGCTCTGACTCCGCGTGTAGTGGGAGTGGATCGTCATTGTCATCGCCGTATCCGGGTCGTTCGACGCGCATCCGCCGCATTCCCTCAAGGGCATCACGCAAGCCGATGATATCTTGACACTCTTCATCGTTCAACAACAGATCGATTCGATCTTGACGGCTCGGTCGGTAGTCAGTGGTGGACGAAGTGATATCAACGGTGTCAACCGGCATCATCGATTCAGAATGATCGAGGTGCGCGCGCGGTAAAGCGCGTCCATATCGCGGTTCGGATGCTGTGCCGCTCAACGCCGCGGGACAGTCGACTCCTCCTCTTTCTCAATGAGACGGGTAGCGATAACTCGCCCGACGCAGCGCCATGGCCATGTTGTCGTCGTCTTCGGTGACTTCTCTGCCACTGATATTGGGAGCGCGGGGGCTTTAGGGGCGTTTTTTAGTCTTTCCGAGCCGAGTAATTCTTGATGAGCGCCGCGCGCGTTTTCTCGAGCTCTTCGACCTGCTGTGTGACCTGCGGAAGTTCGCTCGTGAACAGGGTGATACTTATGTCGACCTGTTGCTCGGGATCCGTGACGGCAATTGGACAGCGCGATGGTCATCGCCACCTCCGGGTCTCGATCAAGGCCGCAGGGCTTGCGGGTAGCGCTTGCGTTTCTTCGATGAGGTACTGGCTGCGGCGGTTGTGGCGTCGTCATTGTCGTTGGCGTCGTTGTTGTTGCAGCTGGAGATGGCAGCGGGGTCGAGACGAAGCCCCGGGTCCCGCTGCCGACGCATTGATGCTGTTACCCTTGCTGCTCGCGTCTGCACCATCACCGACCAACTCGTATGCGCGGTCGACACACTGCAGCTCAAAGTCCAAGCGACCCGCCCACGCCCCACAAATGCCTGACACCGTCGTCGCTGCAGTGTATCGCGATAGCAGGAGGCCCAGGTCGCCAATCAATTCGACCACGGCCCGCGCTATCAGCGAGCCGCTCTACGCCTAGGATGTTGAAATCAACACCGCGGTTGCCATGGCTCAACACCGAGCCGTCAATGCCACCAGTGCCCGCCTCGCTGCCGTCACGACTGCTCAACATGATCAACACGCCTCGGTCGTGCCCGTCCCAGAACCGCCAACCGCCTGCACCACCAGTCGACGCGCTTGTGCTCACCACCATGTCGCCGGTCGTATCGCCTTCCCGTCTTCAACAACGTGGTTGCACCCATTCACGTCGCACGCTCCCAGGAACGTCCACGCCGCCGGTCAAAGCGCCCCGCCACTCGCTGCAGCGCGTGCTCTCGTCTCAAGCAACCCCCGCTGTCATGGCTCGATGGCTTGCACTCATGACGAAGCAGCACCGCACAAAACTTCAGTCGCGTCTCAATGAGAACAGGTGATGAGGGGGTTGGGTTTCGGTCATCTCGGGCTGATGACGACCAACGCTCGCTGTTTGATGGGAGGCATGACGGGTTGCCGTTCTCTCAGTACCCTTTCGCTCTGGCTGTTGTTCGAATTCCCCGTCTTGGGCGATTGGGATGCAAGATAAGAGACCAGAGGCCTTCGTTGGTCGATAACATATCAAGTTTCCCAGTGATCGGACCAAACCTTGAGCTGGCCCGTTGTGCCTCGTGCCATCCCCATCCCATTCGCTCATTCTCTTCGGGCCGATTTCCCTCCATTCCCCTACACCTTACCCGACCTCTTTTTTGTTCCTATGGTGCGCCACTCCACTTCAAGCGCACAAAAACAGCTCGAACCAGACTGAACAGGTGAGTGGTCGTCGCCAGAAACCTCCTATCCGCAATACCTTCCATCTCTCTTGACCCCATCAGACCCTACCGTTGGACACATTCACGCCTCCACGTGGACCTCTATTGGGCTTATATTCGTCCCATTTTCTGTCGCCCAGTCAACCGCCTGCGGATCCGCAAAACGGCATTGCGACTGGGATTGGACAGCGTTTGGGCCTCGGCCCTCCCCCCAACCCGCAACAATCGCCAGTCGCCGGTCGAGAGGGGGTGGCGTCTTGGGGGTTGATTGGGTGTGTGCCAGTCGGGCAGGAAGTGAGTGAGCTGGCTGCTCCGACCCCGACACCAGCACCAACGACCACGATCATCACGATCGCGACCACTGCGACGGCCCCAAGACCCGCCCACCCACGCGCAGCACGTGTGCACACGACCGCCACCGCCACCGCCGCCGTCGCCGCTCCCCGTAGTGCCGCCATCACCGCCGCCCTCGCCCTTGCGATTGTCGCCCCCTGCTCGCCACCATCCGCCACAGCGATGCGCGGCCTCTCGCTGCGTGACCTCATGTCCAGTCCCATCGCGGACGAGGACGAGGACCGGGAGCATGATCGCCGTGGGGTTGACGCGGGGGACGACGAGCTCAAACAAGACGATGGTGCCTCGCCCCCCGCGTCATCAACTGCGACGATGTCCAAGGCATCGATCGGGTTCCTCCTCGGTGCCGACGTCGAGGCGTCGGACGACGACACGGAGAGCGATCCCAACGTCGCTGACATCCGGCAGTCACCCGCGGTCGTGCCGCAGCCATGGAGCCGCTCGCCAGATCACCGCCATCGTGAGTCCCCCCCATGGGGTTTTGGTCCTGGGGCCGGGGACCGCGTGTCGCTCATCTCCGCCGCCGCCCGCGCGCTCAGCGCTGTGTCCATGAGCCCCTTGGCATCGTCCGCCATGGGGGAGGGCGAGGAAGGTGACGAAGAGGACACGGCGGCGACGGCGGTGGACGGTGGGGACGGACTCCCCAAGCGGCGGAAGAAGCGGAAAGCCCGGATATGCAAGGAGCCGGGCTGCGAGAAATACGTGGTCGACCACGGCCTCTGCATCCGCCATGGGGTACGATTGACGGCATGAGGGGGAAAGGTCGAGTGGACAGCTGGACTAATGGACGTGTTGTGGTGTGAAATTAACAGGGCGGAAAGCGCTGCAACGTGGAAGGTTGCAACTGCCGCGCCCAGAATCGCGGGCTGTGTTGGAAGCACGGTGGGACTTTGGAATTAGCGCGTACATGTTGTGAGGAAATTAACGATGGCGTGCCATGGCGCAGGCGGCTACACGATCTGCAAGGTTGACGGGTGCACAAAGCGGGCCAAGTCCAGAGGAATCTGCTGGTCCCATGGAGGCGGCACGCGGTGCAAGTTCGACGGGTGCACCAAGATCGCCGTCTCGCAAGGTCGCTGCTGGGCACACGGAGGTGGTAAGTGGCGCGAAATGCGCAGGGGCTTCCGGCTTGGTCGTTGTACTGATGAATGGGAATGATGCTATTTAGGCAAGCGCTGTGTGATGGACGGCTGCCGTCGACCGGCCTCAGAGCGGACCGACAACTTTTGCGCCGACCATTTCGGCTGTCGGCCCGGCGGCAGCCACGAGGTGGCCTCCGAGTAGAGTAGGGCGGTGGGTCGAAGCAGTGGACGAAACCACTCGGCGCCTGTTGCGCTCGCAGTCGCCGAGTGGCTTCGCGCACTCCTTGTGGCCCACCGATGTATTCGATAGACCAAGTGCGGTCGGTAATCAGTTGCTGTGGACATGTGCAGTTGTTTTGATTCTATTTGTTTATGGTTGCAGCGGCGACACACCGCGGGCAGCGAGCAATAGCGATGTCGGCATCGCCACGCACTTGTGGGAGCCAGGTGCATTGCACTGTCGTTTCAACACTGGAAGGTTGGGGGGGGGGGA
>JAADYI010000856.1:0-11915 GCA_023338185.1 Lagenidium sp. CBS 127285
CCCCCCCCCCCTCCCGTCCGATTTCCCGTTTGGCCCAATGCCACCGACGACACACTGCCTGCTCCTCCGATTCACCCCAGACGGCCCATGAACTCGGTGGACGCGGGCATCGTCGACCGCCGCCGCCCGCGACTGGACCACGGCGCCTCCCTCAGCTCGGACTTTTGGGCGGACCTCGTGGTCGCCTGCCTCGTCATCTTCGTCGTCCTCGCGCCCTCGTACTTTTTCCGCGTCGAGCAGCCGACGACCACCAGCGCCAGCGCCGCCTTCCGCCGACGCAACGTGGCCCCACGGGAACGCGAACGCGAGCGCGAGCGAGACGAAGAGCGGGCGACGGCATCGTCTTGGCCGAACAAGAAGGCGCAGTAATTGGGGGCACTATTCTACCACTCACCAATTACTTGCATCGTCGGTCGATCCAATACAACCCTCCATGCCCCAGCAACCGCAACAACAACCAGCCGAGGCGGAGCCCCCGGCGTCGGTCACGGTGTCGACGACCCACGCGGCGCTCGCTGGGGCCGTCGCGGGTGGTGCGTGCGCCACTCTCGGGGGCCGTGGGCGCAGTGGCGATGGCTGATGATCGATTACGGATGCGTGCACGCAGGCGCCAGTCGGTTGGTCGCCGCGCCACTTGGTACGTTCTGGTCTCTGTCCGTCCGTCGATCACGCGCGCGTGGTGAATGCCTCCTGCGATGGTATTAATGTGTGAATACAATTGTTTCTCTCTCTCTCTCTCTCTCTCCGTGAAATGCTGCTGACAATGTCGGACGGCTCGTTAGATCTCGTCAAGATCCGGTGCGGATGTCCCGCCGTCACACCCGCCGCAGTTGCAGTGACTGAGCGCCTGATTGCCATCGTTGTTCGCGGGCAGGTTTCAGGTACAGGCGGCCCCCATCGCCCCAACGAGCGGGGCCAAGTACGTCGGGCTCCTCCAGTCGCTCCGGAGCATCCACGCCGAGGAGGGCCTCAAGAGCTTCTGGCGGGGGAACCTCGCGGCCACGGGCCTCTGGGTCTCGTACTCATCGGTCCAGTTTGGCGCCTATGGGGCGCTCCGCTCGCTCTGGCCCGTCGGCATTGCCGAGAGCCACGGCACGCTCGTCAGCAGCGTCAACGGCGCTGCGGCGGGGGTCGTGGCGACCATCGTCACATATCCCCTTGACCTATTTCGGACGATCTTTGCGAGCCAGGGCGTGCCCAAGCGCTTCCCAACCCTCCAGAGTCTCGCCGCCCACACCCTCCGGACCAAGGGCCCGCGGGGGCTCTACAGCGGTCTCGGGCCCACCCTCTTTCAGATCGCCCCATACATGGGGCTCAGCTTTGGTGTCTACTCGAGCCTCAATGAACTTGTCCACGCGCGCTCGGGCGGGGATCGCCACACCGACGGACTCGGGTGGATCCTCTCGTACGTTGGGACCGGGGCCACCGCAGGCCTCGTGTCTAAGCTCCTCGTCTACCCGCTCGATACCGTCAAGAAGCGCATGCAGATGCGCCAGATGAGTCGCTGCGCGTCGTACGGGACGATCCCCCACTACGACACGTCGTGGACGTGCTTTCGGGACATCGTGCGCCGGGAAGGCGTCACCGGGCTCTACAAGGGCACGGTCCCAAGCCTCCTCAAGTCGGTCGTGACGCACAGCTCGACCTTTGCGTCGTACGAGGTCGCGCTGGCGATTCTCGAGGGCAGGTTCGCGGCGTCATGAACAGAAAGTCACCGAGTGAGAGAGCGAAGCACGGTTTACCGTGGCATTGGCATCCGACAATATATATACTTCATACGACAACCACCCGCCATTACGCTGTACCGAAAGACGCGGTGGGCCCCCGTCGGATCACCTTTGCGCCCGGACTCGCTGGTTCTCTATCGTCATCCGTGGACGTGCTGCACCGCCAGCGACCGCAATGCCCCCCCTCCCCCCCTCTTCCCTTTCCTGCCCATTAAATATCCAAATTTCCGAGTCATCTTCATCACTGTCTTCGCTTCGTCGGCGACGCCCGTCCGTCCACGGCGTCAGCCGCTGGGACACTGGCGGGTGCCATTTGGTGCCGGCGATATTGCTCCTCGAGAAACTGGAGCCGACGGGCGTCCGCCACGATGCGTTCTACCGAGATCTGCGAATACCCACACAATCACAAGGCCACCATCAGCAACTGCGGTGAATGGTACCCGCCAACCCACCACCACTGCACCTTTTTGACGTCCCCAAGCACAAAGCGCCTGATGGCTTCGGCCTCGCTGAGACCGCCGGTGTGTTCCTCCGACTTGCGCGACTTGCCGTCTATTCGACCGACCCTGCCACCGCCCGCCATTGGGTCCGTGGGGCCCCGGGCAACGACTGCTCGGACAAAGACGCCTCCGACCATGGCCGACGGGGGCGCCCCGCCAGAGCGCGAGTTAACGTCCATCTTGGACGCCGTCGTGAGCTTGGACACTTTCTTAGCGTCCGAGGCGTTCGTCGACCGCGTGAGGTAGTCGCGCGAGTTGCTCCGCTTGCGTGCCTGAGGGCCTTGCGATGGCGGAGGCCCGTGGGGTTGGGGACGAAGCTCCTTGCTCTTTTGGGGGAGGTTGTTGCTGGTCGCCGTCATCGCTACTGTGGTCGTCGTCGTCGTCGTCGTCGTCGTCTTGGCATCGACCGCGGTGGTGCGGGAGGCTGCGGTCGTCAGTCGCGTCGGCCCTTCCGGGGCGGATGCCGACCGCCCATACTTGGCCCTGGGGAGAAGCGTCAGCGTCGCGCGCTGGTCCACGGGATGCGCAAACACCGGTGCTGGTTCATCGCGATGCTCCTGCGCGCTCTCCAGCGGCAACGCGTCCCGTTTGCCCTCGACGACGAGCTCGAGTTGGTCGACGCGGGCCTGCAGCGCGTCCTTCCAGTTGTCTTCATCATCGTCCTTGTCCGCCCAATCCTCCATCACTCGACGACTCTGCGGCCGCGGACCCGTTAGTGCCCACTCTCGTGTCGCTTCCCCCGTCAGGCACGGCCCACGCACCTCTGTGGGCAGGCTCCAGGCCACGGGGCGATCCTCTTGGCCCTCGACGCTGCTGGGCGCGTCCTCGCCCCACAGGTCCTCGTCCTCGTCCTCCTCTGCTTCCATCTCGTACTGCGGCGTCCGCTGCTGCTGCTGCTGCTGCGGCTGCTTGGGTGGGACCGTGTCGTCGTCGTCGTTGTCGCTACCATGGTGCTCGTTGGCGGCGGGGTGGCGCGTCGTCGCGATCCCCGCCTGCTGCCGCATCGCGTCACTGCGGGTGCTGATGACGAGGGGCCCCGAGCGGGCCAGTGCGCATCCTCCCTCGGCGCGCCCGCCGGTCCAATGAACGTTCCTTCCCACGCGGTGTGCGAGCACTGCGTCGCGCCGTCGCTGATTCGTCCGTCGCTCGCTCTCGCGCGCTCGCTTGGGGATGTCGCCGTTCGGGTTTCCCGACGACGACGGCGTTTTTTTTTTTTCCTTTCGGAGGTGCTGCTGTTGTCAAGGTACGACAAAATAACCAACGTTGGATTGCAATACTGTAATGAATTGCAGTCGTGGTGAATTGTCCACAGGCAGCAATTCATTGTGGCGAAACCAGGTATGATCATGGCGGCACCTGCGTCCTTTCGTGTTTCCCTTCGTACAGAAGATCGCCCCGAGCAACACTGGCGACGGCTCGGCGCTCGCCACTTGCCTCGTTGGTTCGGTCCCAGAGGAGCGTCCCGCGAGAGACCGACACCGAGCTTGCACCCCAGGACCCCCCGCAGTCATGTCCCGCAAGCGATACACGCCCGAGGACGTGCTGGATCTCGAGGCCCCAACGGAATGTACGTCCGACCCCACCTCGATGCTGTCAGGGGATGAGACTAAACCGCCCGCACTCGAAACGACGTTGCTTGATTCGCAGCGTTCCTCTGCCCACTGAGCGCCAACACGTACGGCATCGAGTTCTTGCACTTTGCCATCTCGGACTACGAGTCGAAGCGGACTATCTTCGAGATCGGCAAGGATCGACCGGGGAAAGCCGTGCCCAAGGTCGATTTTACACAGGCACGCGGAGAAAGCGCCTACCGAACGATTCGCTACGAGTTCTCGGAGGACGTCCTCCGCCTGCCGTCCATCAAGACCTCGCTCGAGTTCTCCGTCGGGCCCAAGGAAGTCCGCGATCTCCGGATGATCGAACGCCATTACTTCCGCGACGAGATCGTCAAGAGCTTCGACTTTACCTTCGGTTTTTGCATCCCCAACAGTGTGAACACCTGGGACGCGGTCTACGCGCTGCCCCCTCTCGACGACGAACTCATCAACGACATGGTCGCACATCCGTACGCAACGATCTCGGACAGCTTCTACTTTGTGGGGGACGAGCTCATCATGCACAACAAGGCCGAGTACAAATACATTCCTGAGGACCGCGCGCAGTCCAAGCGGTCCTACTATCAAAGCGACGATGACGACGACGACGCCAAGGGGGCCAAGGCTGGCCGAGCCGAGGCTAAGAACGCCGGCGCCAAGAACGCCGGTGCGAACGCCAAGTGGTCGAAAGAGGACGACTATGAGTAATTTATCCCCACCCCACGAGGGCCCCGGCTGCAGGTTGCGTCCCCTGCTTCTGCGAGGTCATCCGTTCTGCTCCATGTCTATCCAAAATAAATTTCACTGGACAACCTAAGTAGGGTAGGGTGTTTGTGGGTTACTCCGTAGTACGTGGTTACACCGTGTTTTGAGCTCCTCCAGCTTTCCCGCCATCTTCGTTTCGGCGGTCATGAAGCGCCAGCGCTACCACGACGACAGGGCGACGACACGCGACCACGACAGAGACGTCGCACGCACCTCCCCGCGCCGTTCTGTCCGCGATCAACGCCACGCTCGAGACCGCAGTCGTGATCGCCACGAGACCCACGACGCCAAGCGCCAGCGTGGACCTAATGGCCAGCACCTCCGACGCCAAAGTGACCGTCCCCCGTGGACATCCAATAGGCCAACGCTCCTGCAGCCCCTTTCGACTGCACCTGGCAGCGTCGATCGTGGTCGTGGGGGTGCGGGCTACGACGTTGAGTCGAAGCCGGCGGTAGAGGTGCGGACGCTGGCCACTGAGCGGGAGACTGACGAACACCGCCTCGCACAGCGGCAGAAGCAAATCGACTATGGCAAAAACACGCTCGGCTACGACCGGTACTGCGCGCTGATCCCAAAGCACAAGCGCCGCAGGCACGAGCACCCGATGACCCCGGACAAGACCCTCAAAGTCAGCAAAAAGGGTTTCGATGCCATGGTCCGGCGCTGGCGGCAGGCATTGCACGATTTCGATCCCCCGGAGCTCATCGAGCTGCGGCAACAGCAGTCGGTCGCCTCTGTCCCCACAGAAACCAACGTCATGAGCCCCGCGGCGCCATCGACTCCGCCATTGGCCTGCGACGACCCCGACCTCGATGACCTCGACCCCGAGAAAACGACTTTCGACGATGCCCCCCCCATCCAGCCGTCGATCTATGACAATTTTGACGAAACCGCGGACATGGAGCTATCCGATGATGACGACGATCTACTCTGAAACGAGTACGAGGACTCGACATAAATACGAAATCGCTGCCCCCGTCCCAACATGACGTTCCATCTCCTATTGTCCTGCGAGGAACTGCCGACGGAGCTCCAGGGCCTGGAGAAAGAGATCGATGTCAAGGTTATCGACATTCCGGAAGACGCGTGCGCGGAGCCGCACGTCGTTGGTCTGCGGACATGACAACAACGTTGCTATTCGCTCAGAGCGCTGGCGGAAGACACGGTAGCGGTGGGGTTGTCACGTACCGCCCCAGAGCGATATGTCTCGCCGATGAACTGGTACATGGAACCAACCGCCAGGCTCTGCCCCTCCATCGCGAGTATCCGCGTTTCGATCATCATGATGGCCCCTTGGAACGAGATCACGGCTTCTTGTTTGGCGGCATCAAACGCATCGAGTCTGACGTCAGGATCGCAACGTCATCCGTGAGACTACTCGCGTGGCCTTTCGATCCCCGCGCGCAGCCGAGCGCATACCTCCCGGTGACCCGCACGGAGCGGCTCTGGAGCTGCGAGTCCTGTAGGATTTCGGCGATCTGGACGATCTCGCCGTGGGAGATGGTCATCATTGCATAAGCCAGTTACTGCGATCAACCAACGGGACATAACATTGAGTCGTATGGTTACAGTGTACGATTGTGGAGTACACAACAATTAGAGCTGGAGGTTGCCCGAAGGTACGCCAACCCGGCCAATACTTTGGTTGGTTGTTAGTTTCGTGGTCCCATCCAGCACATCAACACAAGCACCATCCCAGACAGCATGGCGACAACGACTGCTGAGACCCTGGCGCAGGCCGCGACAGAGCTGGCGCAGACGGCGCCGGCGTCGAACGCAACCGTGGGCATGACGGCCAACCGTGCCGCTAAGACCGACGACCAGGAGGTTCCGCGTGGGCGCTGCGTGAGTGGCCGCGTGTGGAAAACGACCCAGAAGACGAGATTCTCGTCCGCAAAGTACAAAGGTACCAAGGTCCTCAGCTCGACGTGGGAGGAGAAGCTGGCCAAGCGCGCCAGGACCAAAGAGCTCAAGGACCTTCAGAGTGAGATCAAGTCCCGACGACAGGCCGAGAAAGATGAAAAGAAGCGTCTCAAGGAGGAGCGCGAGAAGCGCCGGGCAGAGAACGAACTCAAGTCTGCATCAGTGCAGGTGGTACGTGGCATGGCGGTTTATTTCGTGGTGTTTGTCACGATGCTGGGAACGATTCGTTGCGTTTGACACATTTTGTATTCTTTTGTCAACAGATTTCCCGAACACACCGGCTCAAGACCATGAGCAAAAAACAGCTTCGGAACGTCAAGAAGACCATCGTCAACAAGCACGGCGTCGTCGAGTACGTCCCAGTCTACTCCAAGTAAGCGCCGATTGGGCGGTGGGGTTGGCGGCGATGGGCAACGCTGTGGTGGAATCCACCGTGATTGTTCAATCGATCTGGAGTTTGCTAATTTCTGGAACCCCAGCTCGATTGCATGGTCACGAAGCGGCTCCTCTAGCGTTTCTCCTCGTGATATGATTCAATATCATGTACATTGCGATGCATAATGGCGTCAGAGTGGGTTCGTTGCAATCGAGACGCTGAAAATGGGATATTCTCTTTGTGCGACTGTGCGATGGCTTTGGAGAATCCCTTGAATGGGCAATTACGATTACGATTATGCTGCTCTTGGCTGTTCTCGGACAATGAGAAGCCGATCGTCATCCAATGGATCACCCTAAATTCTTTAAAGGCCGCATTGGACAATCACGATGGCGATTCGCCAATGGCGAATGAATACAAGAGCTCATCGCCGAGCAAAGCGAGCGATGGTTGGGATGGTCGGCCGCAATGGGATGTAGTGGCACCGGGGGTCGTCTCACCCTGCGCCCTCCCGTCCGTCGTTGTCATAGTCGTCGACCGTGGCTCCAAACGGTCAACGCATCATGGGCCTCGCGCTGGCTCTTCCATTATGCCAATGGGCTCGTGACCACAGGCAATCGGCACCAGCTCCATGCCTTGGACCTCACGTCGCCACCGAGAACCGTAAGCATCCGTCTACGTGCACTACCGACGTCATTTTGATAACTGTCACGAGGAACCGCTCCCGGCCATGCTCGCAGCCTACGAGTCGACGCTGACGCTCTGCGGCGTCGGCTCATTGTTGACCTTGGGCTGCGGGCTCATCGCGCCGATCATTCTCGACCGAGTGATCGAGACATTCACCAGCCGACAGCGTCGCGCTCGCTGGCGGGGACCTCGGTCGCTGGCTTGGTGCCTTCTTCGCGGCCGGTCAGCGTGTGCACGTGCCGATGGCCATGAGAAGGCTAGCATTGCTATGTTGGGGATCCCATCTCAATTTCAATTTTGGGTCAAGGCATGCCATTGTTTTGGATCCATGAGATGGCTTCAAAATGAAGTCTGAGTGCGATTCATAACTCATCCAATTCTACAGGTTCACAAGATACCAAGACAGCAGGGATGTGGGTGATGCAACTCAGCTGTGATCAACTCTTGGAGGCTCATCGAAATCTTCCCCACCTTCCCCACTCACTTCTCCATTCACCGGCAAGAGCTCGAGAGGAATGGGACTCACCAAGCGAGTGGTGGTTGTCACTGTGGCGGCGGCAGCGGTCGCTGCCAAGTCGCTTGCAGAAGGCGCGGCCCCGTTCAAGCTCCACGGGATCAACTACAACATCCGCGCGGGCCCGGACTGGGCCCCTCCGCAGGAAAAGTGCAAGTCGCCGGACGTGATCCAACGCGAGCTGGAGACGCTCAAGGGCGTGACTGATAACATTCGCCTATACAGCCTCACGGACTGCGATCAGGCTAACTCGGTCGTGCCCGCGGCGGTCGCAGCGGGGCTCAAGGTGGAGCTGGGGCTTTGGGTCGGCCCGGATAAGAAGGTATTTGAGCAAGAGCGCGATAAGCTCAAGGAGCTCCTCAAGAGGAAGGACATCGTCAACACCAAGAACATCATCGGCGTCCACGTCGGAAGCGAGGCGATCTACCGCAGAGATGTCGACGCCGCTACTGCGATCAAGTACTACAAGGAAGTGAAGGCAATCTGCAGCAAGGCGAACCTCAAGGTGCCCATGTCCATTGGGGACATCGGGGATACCTATATTGCGCATCCCGAGCTCATCAAGGAGGTAACGCCCACGCTCTCGCTCTGAAGGTTCATGGTGAGGTCGGGTCGCCCAACGTTGGTGGTGTTGTCTTTGCCTCGTGGCAGGTTGACTTTGTCTCTGCCAACTTCTTCCCGTTCTGGGAGTCCGTGGAGGCTAAGGACGCGGCTCGTCATTTTGAGAAGCGCTTTAAGGTCCTTCAGGATGCTGCGGCAAAGCTCAAGAAGGCAGTCGTTGTTGGCGAGACGGGTTGGCCGACAGCGGGCAAGCAGGAAAAGGCGAGTGTCGCCAGCCCGCAGAATGCAGCGGTAAGTATTATTTCAGACTACCGTCGAATACCAGGACCACCTATTGAGGACGTGATTATCTGCACGCAGCGATTCTTCAAGGACTTTTACAAGTTTGCCACGAAGAACAAGCTCAAGTACTTTTACTTTGCGGCTTTTGACGAGCCCTGGAAGATTCGTAAGGAGGACCCCGACAACACGGTCGAGGCGTACTTTGGCCTATTTGATGCCCAGGGTAACCTCAAGCCTGAGTATGCGTCGATCAAGGTTTTGCACAGGATGAAGAAGACGAAGGAGGCTGACCAAGTGAAGGACATTCCAGCAGCCGCGGATGACGATGCGGAGATGGAGGGGAACCCGGAGAAGGTCGTCCACGTTAGCATCCACCTTCGCCACCGCCGTCCGTCCATGAGCGGATGAAAAAGATGCTGTGGTCCCAGCCTGTGGTGTTTGTTGCAACGACCTAGGCCAGCCTAATCAAATTTTGATTAGCATTTATTGCTGCATTAGTTTGTGGTTATATTGGTATATTGGGTACTACTATTGGGTTATGGGTTATTGGTGATGGAGAAATATAACCCCCCCTCCTGTTCCGTGATCCGCTCCTCCTCCCTTCTTTCGCTGGCGCTCCGCCATTTCTTCCTCCTCTCGGAATTTCCAAGTCGGAAACTCGCCACGAATCAGACGACAGCGGCCGGAGAAACTCAGGATCAGACAAACACTTGGAGCTTTTGGCGCGCGCGTGATCGATTTTTGAAGCATGCTCGCGGAGGACGCTGGGGGCCATGGGCACGTGGTGCCGACTTCGACTGCGGCCCCCGCTGCGGCGGCCCCATACCGCGGCAAGTGCCTCTACAAGACGGGCAAGTGTAACAACGAGCGCGCGCTCAAGACCTCGGGGCAGCCGCACAACCTCTGCGAGGCCCACCGCAACCGCCAGAACGAGCACCAGCGCAAACTCGACGCCAAGAACCGCTGCGCGCGTAAGGACAAGGCCAAGGCCAAGGCCGAGCTCAGTAACCCCATGCCCTCGGTGCCCAACACCCAAGTGCTCGCGGCCGTCGCCCGGGCCACCGCCGCTGCCGCCGCCGCCGCCGCGGGGCACCACCCCGCGCCCCTCCATCACCACCACCACCATCATCATCACCCGCACCAGCCACCCTCGCATCGTTACATGCCCTACAACAAGGTGCGGATGAGCCCGACGGCGGGCGGCGAGGACAAGGACTTTCTCGCGGCCATGGCCGCCAGTGGTGGCGCAGCGGGATCGTCGTCCTCGGCCTCGTCGGCGACCTCGACGACATCGGCGGCACCGACGCCCATGCACCTGCAGTTCCACGCCACCGCCGCCGTTTCCCCATCGCCGTCGGCCCCGGAGCTCCTGCCCGGGGGCGTCGTGTTGCTCCCGAATGGCCCCCAGCCCCCGCAGTTGCCGTTCCCGGCGATGGGCATGCAGGACTTTGACGGCATCGTCGTGCCGCTGCCGTCGTACCTCGAGGGCCACGAGCGCGTCGAGTTCCGCTCTCGAATCTACCAAAAGGTACTCGACTTTATCGCCGAAGAGTGCATCCGGCGGTTCGGGGCCCCACCGGGGGAACAGGAACAACGCCCGACGGACGCCCCGGGCCCGACCGACTCGACGGCCACATCCCCGGTCCCGACGTCCTCGCCGCAGGCGAATGCGCACACCGACGTTCACCGGCCCCCCGCGCCAGAGGCAACTGCAGCAGCAACTGCGCCGGGGGCGTCGAGCGCGAGCGCAAAGGTCAGCGACGGCGTCAGCTGTAGTGAGGAACTCCCGGTGCCGGGGGACTCGACCGACGACGACGGCGACGTGAAGATGGTACGCGCAGCGGCAGCGGACGCGGATCAGGCACCAGCGCAAGTGGCGCCACCAGAGGAAGCAGAGGAGGAAGTGGCGACGGCCACGCCGACGCCAGCGCCTCTGCTGCATCGTGCATCGACCCGCCATCGGCGTGCGCGAATCGACGTCTAGGTTCCTGTGACGTGTGACGTCAGTCCAAATGTAATAAATGCCATCCCCGTCATAGAAGGAAATCTATGGAAACCCAGGGCCAGTGTGTGTGTGTGTGTGCCGCTCTGTGGCTCTGTTGATCGACGTCGCGTGGCTCGGAGACTTGGAAGATGACGGCGACAAGCAACAGTGGCGACAGCGACCATCGACGCTGCCCCGGGCTACCGCCGACGGCCTATGCGTTCATCACGTGGGACCCCGCCCGGGGGCGGCGCATGTGCCCGTTGGCGACCTTTGGCGACCGCCGCCCCCAGGTCCGCACGGCCCCGCTCGTGTGCGTGGACCCCCCGCGCGCGGACCGGGAGGTCCTGGCCAACGCCGCCGCTGTGCGCGGGGCCATCGCGCTCGTCGTCCGCGGGGGCTGCTCGTTCGCCGACAAGGCCCGGCGCCTCGCGGCCGCGGGGGCCGTGGCCATGATCCTCGCCAACAACATCCGTGACGCGCCCTTTGCCATGTTCACGATGGCTGACGACGCGGACTCCCGGATCGCGATCCCGTGCGTCATGATGTGCCTCCAGGACGTCCGGGAGCTCTTCAAGCAGCACCCCCCGACGGCCCGCACGGGAGTGCTCACCCTCGAGATCCACGAGCCCCCGCGGGCCGACGAGCTCGTCGCCGAGTGCGAGCGCCAGCGGCAGCAGGCCATGCTCGCCGCTGCGACCCACGACAAGGCGAGCGGCAGTGGCGGCTGGGGCGTGCTCAAGCGCACGACGTCCCTGATTACGCGCTGGGAGCTCCCGCCGCCGGGGTCTCCCCGGGACGGGGGCCCCGAGAAGGCGGGGGACGGGCCGTCTTCGTCGCCGTCGTTATCGTCCTCATCCCCTGCGCACAACGCGACGACCACGATCATGACGACGACGGCACCACGGCCCCCGCTCTTCGCGTTTGTGCAGTGGGCCACGTCCGCGGCCGAGTACGTCTCGTGGTTCGCCCCGCTGTCCGACTTTTGCCTCGCGGCCAAC
>JAADYI010000857.1:0-11910 GCA_023338185.1 Lagenidium sp. CBS 127285
ACAGCGAGTCATCATCAACAGATTCACACATACACACAGCGCTTTAGTTGGCAGTTTTGGCATTACAGGATCGGGAGACACACACAAAGAGGAGCAAGCGCTGGCGCTTACGCGATGGTCTTGTCGTCCTCCCAGTTGAGGGTGCGCTCGACGGCCTTTTCCCACTGCTTGATGTACTTGCCGCGGACGTCGGCGTCCATCTCGGGCTCCCACGTGGCGCTGATCTTCCAGTTCTCGCGGAGTTCGTCCTCCGTCTTCCAAAAGCCAACGGCGAGGCCCGCGGCGTAGGCGGCGCCGAGGGCCGTGGTCTCGGCCACGACCGGGCGGACCACGGGCACGTTGAGCACGTCCGACTGGAACTGCATGAGCAGCTGGTTGACGACCATGCCGCCGTCGACCTTGAGCTTGGTGAGGTGCACGCCGCTGTCCTGCTCCATGGCCGCGACGACCTCCTGGGTCTGGAAGGCCGTCGACTCGAGTGCCGCGCGGGCAATGTGCTCGCGCGTGGCATAGGCCGTGAGGCCAACGAGCACACCACGGGCATCGTCGCGCCAGTGCGGGGCGAAGAGTCCCGAGAAGGCCGGGACGAGGTAGACGCCGCCGTTGTCGGCGACCTGGCGGGCGAGGGTCTCGACCTCGGGGGCCGACGAGATCATCTTGAGGTTGTCACGCAGCCACTGGATCAGCGCGCCGGCGTACGAGATCGAGCCCTCGAGGGCGTAGACCGCGGGCTGCGAGCCGATCTTGTAGCCGAGCGTCGTGAGGAGGCCCTTGGTCGACGGCGTCGGGGTCGTGCCCGTGTTCATCATGAAGAAGCAGCCCGTGCCGTACGTGTTCTTGGCCTCGCCGGGGGAGAAGCACGTCTGGCCAAAGAGCGCGGCCTGCTGGTCGCCGAGGTCACCGGCGATGGGCACCCCTGCGAGGCAGCTGCCGTCGGCGCCGTGGGCGTAAACCTCCGAGGACGAGCGGATCTCCGGGAGCATGGCGCGGGGGATGTTGAGGCAGCGGAGGATCTCGTCGTCCCAGGCAAGCGTTGCGAGGCTCATGAGGTTGGTTCGCGAGGCGTTGGTCACATCCGTGACGTGCAGCGCGCCGCCACTGAGCTTCCAGATGAGCCACGTGTCGATGTTGCCAAAGAGCGCCTCGCCCTTCTCGGCCTTCTCGCGGAGCCCGGGGACGTTCTCGAGGAGCCACATGATCTTGACCGCGCTAAAGTACGTGGCGATCGGGAGCCCCGTGACCGCCCGGAAGCGGTCGGCGCCGAGGCCCATGAAGCCCTCGCCGGCGCCGTGCTTGAGGTGGTGGACGATGTCGGCCGTGCGGGCATCGTGCCAGACAATGGCATTGTGGAGGGGCTTGCCGGTGGCCTTGTCCCAGACGACCGTCGTCTCGCGCTGGTTCGTGATCCCGACGGCCGCGAGGCGGGCGAGGGGGATCGACGCCTTGGCGAGGGCCTCGCGGACGCAGAGCTCGACGTTGGTGAAGATCTCCTCGGCGTCGTGCTCGGACCAGCCGGGCTGCGGGTAGATCTGCTTGTGCTCGACCTGGTGCGTCGCGACGATCTCGCCGCTGTGGTTGAAGGCGATGAAGCGCGAGCTGGTCGTGCCCTGATCGATGGCGCCGATGAGCTGATCCGACGAGGCCATGGTCGCGAGGGGGCGGCGGAGGGAGAGCGGCTGGGGGGAAGACGGGAGGCGGTGCTTGAGCAGCACGGGGCAGGAGCGGGAATGATGAGCGGTGGTGGCGGCAGCGGCGTGGGTGAGCCCACGATGCCGAAGCAAGAGCATCATCTGCTGTGGGTTGTCGACTGAGGGGGGTGCTCACGTTGCCCTTGCGTTGCGCAGAGTGTCGGGTGTGATCTCGATTCTGAGGTGCACAAGCCAGATGGGATGATGCCGCACTGGACGTGGCAAGGTAATCGACGCCATGCTGATTGATCGGCTTCAGGAGGAAAGATATCTCTCACAGGATCTCAAATCGGTACTTATGGGCATTCGTAATTTGGCGATGGACATATGTATCGACTGTTGCAGTGTCTCGTGGTGAGCCGACCAATTCAAGTATGTTTTGTCAACAGTCCTAAGAGATTGCATCGGCCAAGAAAAGGCAATCGCAGCCCAACTGAATCAGTGGTGACGGAGGCAAGGATGGTCTGCTGCAACCGTGACGCACCTGCCCAAGTGTACAACTGCAACTGCGTCATCGCCGGATGTCAAGAAGCTGGCAGACAGTACATGTACCGGTACCAATGTGAGAGTGAAGATGACAGGGAAAATACTGTCAAGATACCGGTATCTTTTCAACTGACATTTTTTTCGCTGCTTCGAAAACAGAGAACCGCAACAGGTGGAAGAAAAACGATCGACGGACCATTTCACGCAACGAGCCAAGTCGCAATGGCTACGCAAATGCACCTCACCTTGCGCGGGACACCAAAAGTTGTTGGCAACAACCACTGCACAGCACAACTTTCCCTCCACACCACCTCAAGCCCCTCTCATCCCCCGCACACAAAGGCGCGCGATGGCCGGCGACGATAGCAGCGACGCCTCCGCCTTCCAGCGCATCCTCTTCATCGCCCTCGTTCTCATTGCCCTCGTCCCGCTGGTCACGCTCATCTGGAAGACGACAAACATCCGCTCGTGGCTCTGGCGGAGCGGCTGCACAAGCTGCGTCCTGTGCTGCGACGGCTACCTTGGCGGCGGCCCGTATCTGTACGACGACAGCGATCTGCAGACGCTGCGGGAGCTCGAGGAGCAGCGTCAGGCTGCTGCTGCATACGAGCGCTACCACCGGACCAGCTCCCGCCGCGAACCCCGGATGTCCCTGCATCTCAACTCGTGGCGCGAGGATGTACGTAGCTCAATCGGGGACCACGACGTTCTCAGCACAAAGCTGCACCACATCCAGGTGGTACAGGCACCTGCCGCCACGGGGCCGCCCGACACCAGGGCACCGATGTCTCCCAGTCCGGCGCAGCACAGCCAAACGGCCGAGGACGAAGAGCGAGATCCCCGGCCCTGGTAGCATGTTCAGAATGCTCTAGTCGTAGTCTGTAAAGTTATCGGTAGTATTTAACGGTTGTCTGACTGTGATTGTTTGGTGGTGTGGCGGAGTCAATGCTGTACTGGTGACGAGTTGGGGCCATTGCTGAGGAACGCCTTCAAGGCGGCAGCATCGGTGGCCCGGTACTTGCTCGTGTCCACGTACACGGGATACGGGGCCGACATGTTCATGCCGTCCTTCTTGGACGGGATGCTGTTCATGTACGTACGGAGCTGCGCGGTGGTGAGCTTGAACGCGCTCGTCTTGGCCGCGCATGTAACAAACTGCGGGAGGAGCTCTAGGTACTGGCCGTAGACTGATGAGATCGGGCGGCCGTCGTCGACGCCGTCCATGAAGACATTGTCCTTGGTGAAGCGAATCATCAGGGAGGTTGCGTTGATGAGGGCGTCATAGGCTGTGGCGGGGCCAGCCCGTGGATCCGCTTTGCAGATCTCCGCAACCGGTTCAAAGACCGACGACATGAGTGGCTTCCAGGTGGCAAGGGGAGAGTACCAGTAGCCCATGGTCCAGATCGACGGCACCATGTCGAGGACCTTGGTGAGCACCTGCGAGTCGGTGATGAAGGGCTTGTGGCTGATGACCTGGGAGGCGAGAGTATGAATGGTCGTGATGGCATTCGAGGGAAGCGACGGGAGCCCGCCCGTCGCGATGCGGTAAAAGACCTCCCCGACTTGCGTGAGCCACTTGGTGGCGTCCTGCGTGGAGCACTGGGTGGTGATGGGGTGGATGTTGGCGAGCTGTTCCTGGACAACGGCCGTGGGGTCCGCAGGCGCGACCGTCCCGGGGCGATCGTCGCCTCCCCCGCCGCTGCCTTTGTTCGGTGGCGGCCCCTGCTGGGGAGATCCCGCAGTGGCAGAGGCGGTCATGGTCATGACGGCGACCACAACAACAAGAAGACGTGTCGTCCAGTGCGTGCGATGGCGGGGCATGACGGATGTCGGGGCAAGGGCGAATTGGCGAGTGGCGCCCCAACATTCGGACAAAGCCTGCGCTCGTTTTGATTCCCATCTATGGCAACAGGCGGCAGCGCATGTGGGAGAAGCCGCCCGCGACCCGCCTTTGCCGTCTGGCCTCCGGAGGCTTCGGGAGTTCCATGCGATACAGCCGAATGATCCCACACATCCTCGTGTTTGGCTGATGTATTCTGCGCAGACTCTCCAGCTGGGACGATGGGTCGGGCCATTTTTACCCACGACCCGTTGGACTGGGCCTGGGTTTTCCAAAGCACATTGTCATTTCATCAAATTCAGTACACCTCTTTTCCATTTTTTGACCAAGATGAACGACACAGTGTGTGGTTTGTTGTTGTTGTCGAAGGGGATCTGTGTCGGGACGGGACTAGGCGGCAGCATCCACGACGTCATCTTCTACTTCACCTTCTTGATGTTTTTGGCCTTTTTCTCCTTCTTCTGTTTCTTCTCCACGATCGGGGTGATTATTGATCCCCTCGTGCCCTTTTGTATCTGCGTTGCCACCGGCGCTGACTGTCTGTCTGTTTGTCTGCCGCGTGTCGCCGTGATTGCGGCGGCGGTGGCAGTTTCGCCAGCGTGTACTTGTCCTCGGCCAGTGCGATCGTGCGCCGTGATCGAGTCGCACCTCGCTGGGCCGATCACTGGAGCTCTTTCCGAATACACGATCGACCGCGACGGCCGTCCTGCGGGTCTCTCAGCGCATCCACGCGCGATGCTCCCGACACTTCGCGAGCGGCGCCTGCACTTGGCCGATCGGCTCTCATCTGGCTCCTCTCCCGACCACCGTCCCCCGTTCCCTGCCGCCCCTGCTTTCGACCCGCATTCGTCGATGATCGTCCCCCGCGGTTCCGACTGGTCCAGCTATCCACGCCCCCAGTATGTTGGCAATATCAACGGCGACGACGTCGACGACGGCGACGATGCCGATGCGCACAACGAAGGCGATGGCGATGGCGGTGACACCCTCGACAGCTGCCTGCGCCACCGGGAGAATGGCGAACGGGTGTCCTACGGCAATACTAACCAACGCGACATGACTGTCAACGTGGCGCCCTCGAAAAAGCGCTCGCGGCGCATGTCCAACAGCGAACGGGGAAAGCTCTACCGCTCTCGGCGCAAAGAATACGTCGAGTCACTCGAGGACAAGGTGGAAGCTCTCCAGCGCGAGGTCGACGCTCTTCGACTCCAGGGACCGTGCGAGCCGTGGGCCTCCGGACTCGTTGTACCCGCTCGCGACCGCAGTCGCGCGTCATTTGCCCAGACGGTGTGCGAGTATTTCTCGCTCTTCCAATTCGGCGTGCCCGTTCCAGCCATGCCCCAGGGTGAATACTCGCACTCGCACGAAGCGCGCATCCGGTCATCACGCCAGGTTGGTTTTCTGCGGACGCTTATGGACCCAGACATGGCCTTTGGGGAACACCATGGGATCCAGATGCTCCTGGAGCAATGGGAACGCTACTCAATGTATCACGCCATGCTCAAGTTTGACCTAAATGATGTCGAGATCGTCGGTGGTGACGCGGCCCACGGCGCGGTTGTGACGGCCAACGCGACCCTTCGTGTGCGCTTCTCCCGCCTGACCATTGAAAAGGTCTTTCCCCACATCATCTGGGATGAGGTGCTGGTGCAAAAGCTCATTGGTCTGGATGTCGAGTACCCCGTCGAGAACAAGTTCTACTTTGGCGTGGACGGCCGAATCTGTCGATACGAGACGGCGGTGGACTTTCTTGGGGCGTTCATCCGGGCTCTCGGGAGCGTGCATGAGGCGAGGATGATTGTCGGACATGCTCTGATCAAGGAGCAGCACATGATTGGCGCGGTCGAGGACGAATATCACCACTACGAACCGAGCAAAGGTGAAAGCAACAACGACATGAACACATCCGAGTCTAGGCGTCTGAACTCATCCCAGGATGAGGAATGTGATTTCGTCCACGAACCGGCGGTCCAGTACCTTCCTTTACCGTCGGCGTGTGGCAGCTCCCGCATCGATTCATCGCGCAAACGTATCCGCTGTCCTCATAGTAATCTCCGGCAAAGGAGTGCAGATAGGAATCGCGACTACGCCGATCAACCACACGTGACCGGGTCATTCGAGTCCTTTGTTTGACCACAAAAAGAAACATTTCCTGCCGCGTTTGTTGAAAGTTACAGTTGGATTGTCATTTTGTTTTTATCGCCATCATTTGTTTTTTTTTTAAAAAACAAATGATGGCGATTTTTAAAAAAACGATGAGAGCTCCAGCGGTGCGTTAAAACAGCTTTTTGTTTCACTGTGATAGAGTATCGACACTTCGATACCGGTTTTAACCGGCCACGGGCATAAATCTCTCCGATGATGATCAATCACTTCACATTCCCTCTCAGTCAACCCCGAAGAATCCAAAATGCACAAGAAAGCGCGCCCAGCGCCATCGTCGCCTCCGCACACGACGCCCCGAGAGTTTCGCATCAAGCACTCGCATATACCCTCCCCGCCCACCCGCCGGCTCTCCCTCCGCGGCTGGGCCTTCGCCTTCCACGGCCTTTCCGCTGCGAGGCAGGCGATGTGGACCGCGACCCTGCAGGCGATGGATGCTGTCGTGACGAGCCTCCGCCACCTCCGTGCTGGGAGTCACGAGGCTCCTCCTTCGCGCAACTATGTGCTCACGGACTACTGGGTTGACTGCCTGCCGGGCATCGCGGGGGCGACGTGCGTGACTGAGTTCTGGCTCGACGAGGTGCTCCGGCAACGGCAATGGCTCGACCCGGCGACGAAACCTTTCTTCACGCCGCCGCCATCTCCGTCCCCCCCAGCGGTCAGCCGCTTCGTCACCTTTCCCATGAACAACGGCGATCTCTTTGCACGAGGAACCGACGGGAGTGGATCGGACGCGTGGCTGCCGAGCTCTCCGTGCAACACCTGGGAGCGGTGCGTCCCGCTCTGGCCCTACCAGCTCGCCTACCTCAGCGCTTCGCCGATGACCACAAGTCAGGAGCTCACGAGGGTGATTCAACTGTACGTGGGACGCTGGGGAGGTAGCTGCGCGTGTGTGTGATCATTTGGTGGCCCGCAGGATAACGGGTGACCTGGACACGCCTCTGCCATGCCTCGAGCGTGCGATTGATGAGGTCAGTGGCAGCCCTCGGTGGGGACGTTTGGCGAGGACTGATTGACTGCATGTGATGTATGGTGCAGTTGCTGGACGACAACACGCGATGCGAGTTCTTCGCGTCCGTCTTGCCAACGATGCGCGGACTCGTGTGTGAACTGCCGTTCCTGTTCCCGTCGTCGTTGCGCCTGCTCGCGCCGGTCGACGAGCAGCACGCAGCGTCGCCGTTGCATGTCGAGTCTCTGCATCTGGACCGTGTCCAAGTGCTCGCGCTGCTGAGTGCGGCCTTCTTTGCGTTGTGGCCTACCCAGGAGCGATGGATCGAAGGCAAGCACATTGACTTCCCCATCTTCAGCATGGAAACCATGTACCGAGGCGGATCGTCCCGAGCCGGGGAAGGAGTCGAGATCAAAACGCAGAAGATTCGCGCAATACTCGAGTACTTCATTCGCATGGTCCCTCGACTTCACGAGGACCGCATCGCCCTCGAGTGCGAATACATCACCTACTCCCGGCATGCGATCAAGGTTAAGGCACCGACACGGCAAGGCGACCATGACCCCTTTGCCCAATTGGGCCTCACCGGCATGGCGACGTTGCCGTTGAGCCCGCTCCGTGTGGAGACCGTGACGCTGATTGAAGACCTCCGGTATCACGTGCAAATTGACTTTGCTAACAAATACGCGGGAGGCGGCGTCATGAACAGCGGGTGTGTACAGGAGGAGATCCGCTTCATCCTCTCGCCGGAGCTCCTCGTTTCGTGTCTGGTGTTTGCGCGCCTCGAGAACCACGAGGCTTTTGCGATTCACGGCACGGAACGGTTCAGTGATTACACCGGCTATGGGGGCTCGTACCGCTTCGCTGGTGGTCTCGTCGACGGAACGAAGACTTCGCGCATCGTGTTGTCGGACGTGGCACTTGGCGACCGTCATCCCGGCGCCCCCGCTCACCGCCGCGACAGCGTCGTGGTGGGTATCGATGCCCTGAGTTATGGCAGCCGAGGCGTCAGTCGACAGTATTCACGCGCATGCATCCGGCGGGACCTGGTCAAGGCCCTCGTGGGGTTCTCCGCGTGCCGTGCGGAGACCCGCGACTGGCCAGTGGCGACTGGGAACTGGGGCTGCGGTGTGTTTTGCGGCGACCCCGAGCTCAAGTTTCTGATGCAATGGATTGCCGCGTCCATGGCCAAGCGCGCTCTGGTGTATGTGATGTTCGACAAGGCTTCGGGGCTGGAGCACAAGGTGGCTGCGCTCACCAAACTCCTGGATCCGGGGAAGGCGGTGACTGACGCTCCTGAGACCAGTTTGTCGTTGCTACTCGAGTTTCTGTGGACCCTGGAAGGGCGGCTCGCACAGGGCGCAGAGCAACACGCCGGTGACGACCGGCGCAGAGTCGCATGGGAGGGCGGGACGCTGGGACGAGCGGGACGGAGGCAACGAGGGTCCGCCGGTCGAGCAAGTGTCCTGGACATGGCCCTATCCTTCATCGGGGAGCGGCGGACGCGTCACTCAACTTTAGGCTAGTTTCTTCGCCCCGGGAATTAGTTAATCAACTCATGTTTTCGTAGTAAAAGCTGTCAGAGCTGTGTCCAACCACGAAATGCCGAAGCAACAACGAGCAGCCAAACGCCAGAGCACAGGAGCACCGCCGCCGGTGGATACGCGACCGACCAAGCGCCGCCAGCAGCCGCCATCGCCCACAGCCAATGACGACCACGAGGCCGCGCTCGACGATGACCTCCGGGTGCTCGTGAGCTGCGTACTCGAAGCCTTCGGGCTGCCGCCAGACCTCGCTATGACCACGGATCCGCCCCTCCACCGCCGGCGCGCGGCCCCCGGGGTCGGGATCGGGGTCTTCACGAGCGACGTCGCTGTGCGCCTCTTCCATACGCACATTCGCGCTCGTGGAGACGGGCCCCAGGCGTTCGCCAGCAGCGTCGAGTTTGCGATTGCGTGCGCGGAGTCGATGCAAGCGGCCATCAATGCTGGCACCACCACGAGCCAATTCCGCGTGCTAACTGCCGTCCGCGCGGCGACGCCCGACGATCGGCGGCGTGGGGTCCACCCGGACCGCCTTGTCCTTTGCGCCAGAGATCGGGGCCCCCGACGGTCTGCCCCCTTGGCCACGACACGAGCCCAGCTCGCCTCGGCGGGTGTGCCGATCCTGTACGTCGACGAGGCTGTGCTAGTCGTCGACAAGCCCGCAGGTCTGTTGAGCGTCGAAGGCCGCAACGCGAACGTCCCGTCGGTGCGGGCTCTCATCCGCCAGAGTCTCCCGGACGCTCGCGCCGTCCACCGCCTCGACCAGGAGACCTCGGGCATCCTCATTTTCGCGCTCACACGTTCCGCCGCCCAGGACCTCTGCCGGCAGTTTCGCGACCGCACGATCGATAAGGCATACGTGGCGCGAGTTCACGGACGCATGGCAACCGGAGAGGGCGTCGTCGCAGTGCGCATGGCCCCGAGCCGTTCCGCTCGCCTGCTCCAGCACGTCGTCGACGATAATGACGACGACGTCAGTCCACACGATGACGGTCCGGGTGAGGAGGACGCCGTCCAAGATCCGGATGGGGACCACGGGGACTTCAGCGATCACGCTCCCGATGACTCAACGACGTCGTCACGACGGCGGGCGGCCAAGACGCGGACGATCTGGCGGGTCCTCTGTCCACCAACGGGCGACGGCGATGGTGACCGCACGTGGTCAGAGTGGCCTGGCCCGACGACGCTTGTGGCGCTCACGCCCATCACCGGCAAGACCCACCAGCTCCGCGTGCACATGCACCACCTCGGCCACGCGATCCTTGGCGACTCGCTCTACGCGCCCCCGCCCGTGCGCGCGCTCGCCCCTCGGCTTCTCCTTCACGCTGCAAGCCTCGCGTTCACGCACCCCCACGATGGCCGCCGCCTGACGATCACGAGTCCGTGTCCGTTCACATAGTTCACACAGAGCCATCAACAAAAACGTCGTCGTTAATTATCCTCATCGCCGTGGCGATCGTTCCCGCCGCCCCCGCCACCGGTTCCCTTGTGCTCCATATTCTTGTTCTCCGAGTCCTCGGCCTCCTTGATCATGCCCAAAAAGTTGGCGTCCACGGTGCGCAGCAGCTCCTCCATCTTGTCGTCCTTGAGGCTGCTCCCAAGGTCATCGCCCTTGCCCTCGTCGGCCATGGCCTTGCGCCGCTTCATCTCCTTCTCCTTGGCCTCGAGGTTCTTCTCGCGCTTGGTCTCGCGCTCGAACATGCCGTTGATCGCGGCCTTTTCATTCGGCTGTAGGGCCGCGAGGCCGTCACTGAGCTCCATGAGCGAGATCATACCATTGACGTCCCCGACGGCCACGAGCTTGCCCCCCGACGACGCGTTCCCCTGGACGCTGATGGCCGAGAGCGCCACGTCCCCGACCTTGTGCGAGTACGCGACCTCGTTCTGCCGGTAGAAAAAGTCCCAAATGTCGACGACGCCGTCCATCCGCGTGACGAAGAACACGCCCGCGCGGGTCGGGGACCAGCAGCCCGCCGTCACGTACGAGTCGTGGTAGGCGGTGCTCATGATCGGAGTCTTGAGGTCCTCGCACCAGAGCCGCGCGGTCCAGTCGCCGATGGTCATGAAAAACTTGTTGTGCGTCGGGTTGCGCTGGATGCTCGAGATCGGCCCGTGGTGCTTACCAGCGCCCGTGTCGTAGACCGTGATGCCATTGTTTTGCTTCGCATTCCGGAGGTTGATGCTCAGGACGACGCCCTGCTCCGTCCCGACGAGATACTTGGTCGGCCCGGCCTCGGTGTTGTACTCCATGGACGCCCCGCCAAACGAGAGCCCGTCCTTGTCATTGAGGAGGATTCGGTGCGTCGGCTGCGCGAGATGCCGAATGTCCCACCAGAGCATCCAGCCATCGGTCGAGACACTGCAGCATTGGTTACCGGTCTTGGATGAGATCCAAAACACATCGTACACCGGATCGTGGTGCGAGTGCTCGATGATGCTCGTCTCCGCGGGCGTGGCCCCGGACTTGCGGACGTCGAAGAAGCTGATGAGCCCATTGTACGAGCCCGCGACGAGCTGGTCGACCGACTTGGGGTTGTACCGCATGCACACGAGTGGTGACGCCGGGCGGAGGGTCGTCTCGGGGGTGTTGGGGTTCATCACGTCCCAGATGTACGAGTTGGCGGGCATCCGCGCGGTCGTGAACTTGGGGTCCTGGAAGTGGAGGATGCAGTAGCACGCGGCCATCTTTTGCGGGCTCTCGGGGTGCCAGTCGATCTTGGAAATGGTCCGCTTGATGGGCTCGGGGTCCCGGAACACGGCCAGGCCCTTGGCGCTCGGCTGCTCGGTCGTCGCGGCCTCGCCCATGTGCGCAAAGTAATCCTGGTACAGGTTGATCGTATTGTTCTGCTTGAGCGAGCGCTCGACGATGGGCCCGAGGTGCTTGACCGCCTGCTTGAAGTCGTCGTCCTTCTCGGCCTTCTTCCGGAACCGCTGCACGTCGCTCTGCTCGGCGGGGTCCACGTCCTTGGGCCACCCGCCCTCGACGTGCCGCATGCTCGAGTGCTTGGTGATGAGCCGCTCCGTGTTGACCTCGTGCTCGGACATGTCCGGGGTTGTGTCGAGCCGCGCTGTCATCGGGCGGCGCCGGACATAGTCGCTCTCGAGGGTGTCGGTCCCGGGGATTGTCTCGAGTACGCGGGCGTCGACGGCCTTGAAGTCGCAGTAGCGCCCGAACGCGCTCCGGGGCTTGGTGTACAGATAGGCGAGCTCCATCTTCAGCCGTCAAGGTGGGGGGGGGGG
>JAADYI010000858.1:0-11895 GCA_023338185.1 Lagenidium sp. CBS 127285
ACTGTGTGAATTGATAGAGCAGTATTCACTCTGTCGGATGACCATACAGCCATAAGTGAGTGTGGAAAACTCCCATCACCCCCCACGTTGAGTTTTACTTCTTGCGAAGATCCACTTGCGCCGAACGCTGACCCTGCGTCATGACAGAGAGCCCCGCGCTCACGGCCAGCGCAACCTACCGGCACGTTGCAAATGCCAGTCTCCGAGACCTCCAGACGGATGTGCTCTATCACCTTGGCTTTGCACACAGCGAGAGCGACAGGCAAGCAACGATCGATCTGTTTGGGGATGTCAAGTTCTTCGTCACGGGTGGCAGCGCCGAGCGCATGACCAAGTTCGCCGCCTACGTCGCCGATGAACTCCAGCTAAAGACACCGTTTGGCTACACACTGAGTCCAATCGGAACGACTTCACGTTACACGCTCTATAAAGTTGGCCCTGTCCTCATCGCCAATCATGGAATGGGCGTTCCATCCGTGTCTATCTTGCTACACGAGGTTACCAAGCTCCTCGAGTACGCAGAGGCATATGAAGTTGTCTACATCCGCATGGGAACAAGCGGGGGTATTGGTGTCGAACCGGGGACTGTTGTGCTCACCTCAGAGGCCGTCAACAACAAAATGGAGGCTGTCCAAGATGTCGCCATCCTCGGTCGGCGCATTTTGCGTCCTTCTCTCTGTAGCCGTGAAGTTACTGAGGATCTAGTTCGTGCTGCTCAGCAGGTTGGACTTCCACACACGGTTGGTAAAACCCTCACATGCGATGATTTGTACGAGGCGCAGGGTCGTCTTGATGGCGCCATTTGTGAGTTTACACTTGAAGACAAGATGACATTTCTTGAGTTCTGTGCCGCTGCAGGAGTAAAAAATATTGAGATGGAGGCCAAGGGCTTTGCCGCCTTTTGCCATCGTCTCAATATTCCCGTCGCGGTTGTCTGTGTCACACTATTGAACCGGCTGTTGGGGGACCAAGTGTTGTCATCTCATCAGGTCCTCCAGTCCTATGAGGATCGGCCAGCACACGTCATTCTCCATTACATCAAGACGAAGCTCGAAGCCAAGAAACGCGACTAAAGCGAATCCAACAACTAACATGATCATCCAACGATAGCTAATACATTCAATGTCTTTGTCCTTATTTCTTTGCCTACCACCGCGCCGAGGCGATCGATATGTCGAGAGCAGAGATATCACTGTCCCCAATTCTCGAACATATTCATCGCCTCGGCCTCGATGGCTTCGCCAATGAAGCGACACGTGTCCTGGACCTTGACGATACCCTTCGCAATGGACAGAAAGGGGTCCATGGAGACGTGGTCTTGCCAAAAGGAGAACTGGCCAACTTGGACGCGGTCTTCATCAGAACTGACAATGTCTGGGAGGTCTTCAAGCCCATTGGAGAGGCAGACGACGACAGCAATGAGGGTGCCCCAGCGCAAGGAGAGAAAGAAGTTAGCCGTCGTGTAGTAGAAGATCGACGTCGAGACAGTCCAAGATATGAGCTCCAAAAGCGATCGAGCGAAATGATCTTCCCAGTTCTGCTGAATCTTCGTGAATCTTGACTGCAACGTGAGTCCAAGACGACGGGTGGGCAACCACAGACAGAAGAACTCGGCCGTGACCACAAACGCCACACCAACGGCCGCAGTCAAGAGAGCGAAATACTTGACGTCGTGAAAATTCTCCCACAGAGCACGGATCGCCACAACTCCCAGGTAGCCAAACACAAGATTCTTGATAAGCACGATTTCTTGTCCGTTTGTGGGGGCCTTTCCATTCTTCGGGACGTCAAATCCCAACTGATGGAGGAGCTCACTCCCGCCATGCTGGTTTCGGATAACTCGCGCAAGACCTCGGACAAACTGAAGCATAACTTCATCGCAGATCGACATCAACGCACCGACAAACAGACCCATCTGAATGGCTTGAACCCAGTCGCGCGTGAGTGAGTACGTCGCACCAGTGACGCTGAGCCAACAGGCAACCTCGAGGAACGATTGAAGCGTCTTCGTCTCCCAGTTGAATCGAATGTCGGTGAAGCGACGAAAGAGCGAGGACAAGATCACTGGTCCCATGCGCACAGGGAAGCTGCCGCAGAACTGAAGCAGCGACTCCGACATTGCATTTGGCGGGGGTATGAATTTGTGGTAAAAATCACTGCGCTCGAGGATCTGCTGGGTCTTGCGATCGCTGGGGCGCAAGATCTCGTACTCCTCCGGGTCCTCTGACATGGAGTCCGAGTGTTGGCTTTGGTGGTCGTCGTCAGCATCCTGCACACACATTCATTTAGTCCGATCTGGCCGACTGGTGCTAGGTAGATCGTACATCCGCACTTGCCTCACTGACCGTCGACACATTGGAGCTCATCCGCCAGTAGCTCACGGCCTCGTGCTCCAGCTCACTCTCCATGGAGCGCAGGCGGGTCATGGTTCTGTCGAATGGATCGATTGTTCTCGTTTGGGTTTTGTGGTGCAAATCTGCAACTGGCGTTTGCTTCAAAGGCGTTCTTTGGGACGGCGGAGTGATGGTGGTCGGAGATTTTTCTCGGGTGTGTGTTTTTTTATTTTTGTCTTGGTTTGGGTGTAGTATAGAGACGGCCATACGAATCTATGGGACTTGTGACATGGTACCGTCGGCTGCGAAATCCTCTTCGTTCCAAACAGATTGCGAAGACGACCTTGAATTACCGAACGAGCCACAACCAGTTCATAACAGTCGGAATGGGATGACCAACTCGATTTGAGATTGATGGCTGAACCCATATATTGAAGTTGGCAAATCGCAGCGTTGGCACTTCAACATCGCAAAATGCCAACGTCTACAGCCATGTGGTTTGTCTTTGCGCTGAGAACCAAACCCATTCTCGTGCGAGCAGTGCTTCGTCATGAACTGTGAATGGCTCGTGCTCCATTCTTGTCGTAATCAACAGGGTGTTATCCTTATCTCACATCTCCTTGTCTCCCTACGTCGTTGGGCGCGTGAGTAATTGTATCCGCGTCCTCTACGTACCGGTATGTATATCACACTTGCGCAGTACGAGTTCGGTCGCTCCCCAATCGAGACCTTGAGCGACCATTGGTACTAAGCTAAAATCGATATGTAATCAGCTTAGGTTGGTCGAATGCTACAAAGCATCATCGAAGCATGAAGGGACACACACGATCATCATGCCGCTGCTTGCGGACGCTCTCCAGGAGCTCTCGACGGCCCTCGATGTACTCTACACGACAACCCAGGGGAAGCTCCTGACGCATCTTGATCGCCAGCTTACGCGGCTCGACCACTGTGAGGGCACGCTTCGTCTCGTCGCCCAGAGGAATGACCATGTGCTCAAGGGCCTGCGGCAACGCCACGAGCAACTCGACCGGGAGCACGAGGAGCACCTCGTCCGCACGCGCAAGCTTCAACAGCGCATGCAGCGCGAGCGACTCGAGCGCACAGAGGAGAGGGAGTGGCTCGCGTCGCTATGGCCAGAGGGCGTCGTCCTCCCGACGCTCCTGCGGCCATTCGTCCAGGATGAGGACCGTGTGGCACCGGGGAATGAGGTCGAGGCACGAGACCAACGTCGACGGCTCCAGGCCCTCGTCAACCGACGAGTGGCGAAAGAGCGCGTTCTCCAGCAGCTCGAGATTGCGAGCCAATGGAAGGTCGTGCTGGTGCCGCCATCGACGGGGCCCGCGGGGGAGTTTGTCGCCGGGCAGCTGTACTACCAGCACACGGTGACGGGTGAGAGCCTCTGGGAGCCCCCTGCGGCGATGTTTTACGAGCCACCCGCGCAATGGGATTTGGCCAAGATGGACTGGAGAGACAGCCACGGGCTTGAGCATTTTTATCCTCCGGACGATGACGACGGAGTCCCCAATTCGTCCGTCAAGCCCACGGCCGGTGGCATTGACATCAAACGCGGACTTCGCGATGATGACGAGGACGAGGACGAAGGTGAGGGCAGTAGTGACGATGTCGATGCGACTCCGCGGTCGAAGGATCAACGAGAAAGCGACGACGAGGACAACGACGCCGAAGGCAATGCGCCAGTGGACCCCGTCGCGCTTCGCCAAGAACTCACTGAGATATTTGAAAAAGAGGCACGCATCAGAGCTGAATTGGAGCAGACGCTCACACAAGAGCGTGTGGTGTCCCTCCAGCTTCTCAATGCGTCTCGGGATTGCTTTGAACAGGAGAAGGAACAGCTCGCTACGGAGGACGAGGAAAAGAAAGACGTCGAAAGGCGTAAGCGCAAAGCCAAGCTGCAGGAAGAGGCAGCAGCCAAAGCCGCAGCTGAGGCACAAGAGCGAAAAGCAAACAAGACCATTCAGCCCAAATTCGGGCGAGATTCTGTCGGCAAGAAGGACATGGTCCTCTCGAAAGATGAGGAGCTCTTCGAGAAGGAGATCCACGAGTACATCATCGCACAGCGTGCGGATCGACGGTACCTGGCTGCACCGCTGTCTCGAGATGAGCGAGTGAAGCTCCATCGGCAGCAAGACGAGGAATATGTGCACATGAAGCTCATCGAACAACAGGTGCTCCAAATCGAGCAATTCGAATTTGACCTTCTGGAGAAAACGGCGCTGCGACAGGAAGAAGCGACAAAGAAGCTCGAAGAACTCTGTTCTCTACTTGAACAATCCAAGTTGGATCAACTGGATACTGATGACGAGCTTAGAGGGTTGCAGGCGACAATTGCATCGTTGGAAACACCCCGATCCGTCCCCTCTGACCCAAGACCTTCGGCAGATGAGCTCCAACGGGCTCGATCCCGATTTCTTGTTCCCGAAGAGGACTCAGAAGTAAACGGCGATGAGAATACCGAAAGGGATGATGATGGTATGGGAGCTGCAGAGAATAGGGATAGGGACATGACGCAGCAGAATGCCCAGAAAGTTGAAAGGCACTCAAGTGTCGTAGCGCAGATGACTGCCGAAGAAGCTGCTGCCTTTCTCCGCGACGAAGCAGAATTGAAGCAATTTAAGCGCTACGTTGATGCCGAAAACCAATGGAACCACTGGGAACTCGAAGAAATTGCTCGGTTAGAAAATCTAGCAGCCGCATATGATCGTTTTCAGATCTTGGAGGCAACAAAGCGGAGGTTGGTTGTCGATGTCGCCCTGTTCGAAGCTGATCGCCAGTTCTTTGAGAGTCTGGTGACTCGTGAAAAAGATATCAATGAAAGGATGTGGAAGTCTCAAGCCTTGTCTCAAGTAGAAAGAACTCGATTTCTCATCGAGCGTGCTGCGCGAGAAGAAGCAGTTTTTCAGATTCAAGATGCCTACGAGGTTCTTAAGCTTCGCCTTGAGGATGCGAAGAGGCTACCACTCCAGGCTCGAAATCCGCTGGAGAAAATTGAACTCATCGAGGAGTCGAAGGCACAAGCTAAACTGCTCGAAGAGCAAGTTGAATCCTTGCAAAAGCGGTTTGCAAAGGAGTTTGAAGCTCAAACGCTACTAGTTGACCTTGAAAAGCGCTTTTGCACATATTCACTCGAGAGATTGCAGGAAGAAGTCCAGCTATTCAATGAAAAGCAGACTCTGTGGGATCAGAATTTTTCGTTGCTCGCTGAATTGCAAGGCATACGAAGTACAATCGAGATGCTGTTTGAGTCTCTGAGCGGCCAGAACCCTGAAAGCCCGCCAGATGCCGCAGCCAAGTATGCTGAGGCGATCGCAACCTTTGACGAGAAACTGAAGCTCCTAGAGTCCGTTCGTCAATTTCTCTTACTATGCTACGATCGGGAGTCTCGATGGCGATCGATTGCGTCGATCAGTTTGATCAAAGATACGTCTTCCGACGAATGGATGACGACACAACAGCGCGAGCGTCAGGATGAAATGTTGGCGGCTTTGCAGCAGGACCATGACCATGAGTTGCTGTCACTGCGCAAGGAGATCAAACTACTGAAAAAAATCCAAGATCACCTCCAAGATCAAATCCGTGAAGGAGAGAGTCGAATTGAGCGTCTGAGACGGGAGTACCAAGCGACTACTGATGCTGTTCGAGTCGAGACGGAGCAGATTGTTCTTGGCCTCAAGGATGCACTCTTTCAAGAGGAAAAGCAGCATGAGCTGGACATTGAAAGAGCGAAAGCTGAGCGGGAGCGGCTGATGAAGGAGCACGAGGAACAAACCACACTGTTGGAGCTTCGAATCGTGGATCTACAGGATGAGAACGAGCAGCAATGGCATTGGCTCACCGCCGCAAAACGGGAATTGCACGCGCAGCGAGTTGCCAACGAGGAACTGCTCATGGGTTATCAGTCACTGGAGAAGCGCCGAGCAGCAGAGACAAACGACATGCGCTTCCGCATTACATCTCAGATTCGAAAAATCAACAACATTGAAATGTGGAATCTCTCGCTCAAAATCCAGGCCCGCGAGGCCCACGCCGAGCGCGTTCACATGCAGAAAGAGATTGAGCGACTCATCCAGCACCACAAACAGCAGCAACGGCTCCTGAGGCTCGAAAACTGGAAACAGCGCGTCACCGCCCAGGCCATTCTCACCGATGCGGATGCGCTCTTTGAATTCTTTGCGCATGGCCTCGAGATTCTCGCTGGCGCGACGACGTTGTCGAACGCTGCCGTCCGTCGCAATGGCGGAGTCGAGATTCTCGCTGCGTTGGCGCAACACTCTTGTCAAGCCCCAATCCGCGTCATCGCTGCCAAGGCACTCGGGCAGCTCGGGTGGAACACCAACGTGGCCCCGCGATCCCTGGGCTGGAAGGCCAAGCGCACATGGTTCCAATGGGTCGATCGTCGTTCCAAGCAGATTCTGAGCACCCTGGCTTCGCAGCAAATGGAGTTTGACAGCGCGGCCCCCGAGTCGGGGACCGAGATGAACTGGCTCGCGGACACGAGCGACTTTGGCGGCCGTGGGGAGACCGACTCGGACCTCCATGAGCGCAAAACGAAGAAGATCCTGTTCCTCCGGACCTGGAACGCGCGCGATGATATCGAGCGCCCTGACGTCAATCACGAGAACCAAGAGTACATTGGTCTGGCTCCGAGTGTGCTCAAGACGATGATCGATCTCTGTCATGACCCCCCGAAGACGCCCGTCGGGCTCGACGACAACGACGCCAGACGGATCCAGAGTAATGCGCTGCGTTCACTGGCCATCATCGTCATGAACACACGGAACACGGCGATCATCGGTCGCATGGACGGCTGCATCCCCCTCCTCGTGAGCCTCCTTGGGCCCCACGATGAGGCGCCGCATTCCAGGAACTCGTCCCCAATGCCCATGGTGACGGGTGCCGTGCGGGATCCCCACGTCGTCCGCAATGCGATCCAGGCCCTGGCGAACCTCGCGTACGAGAACCTGTGGAACCAGACGCAAATCTGCTCGGCGGGGGCGATCCCGCCCTTGCTGGCGTTTTGCCGGGCCCACACGGACGTGGACGTGCTGGTCTCGAGCGTCCATGCGCTGTCGAACCTCTCGTACGAGCACGTTCGCTCGTGCGAGGTGATCTTTGACACCCAGGGGATCGCGATCCTCACGGGCCTGTGCCACTCGACGCGGATCCACGATGCCATCGACCTCGACGTGTTTGAGGAGATCCAGACGCGGGCCGCCGAGGTCATCTCGAATGTCATCACCATGCTCGACGTGGACCAGCCCCCACAGGAGCCCCAGCAGCAGGACCTCGCGATCCCCACCCCGGCCCGGGACGTTGCGAATGCGATCCTCACGGCCAGCGAGCTCGAGGCCTTTGGCCCCACGGCGACGCCCGGTGGGGCCGTGGTCACTGCCCGGCGGCCCGCGGGGGCTCCGCCGGGGGTCGCGACCTTTGTGCTCATGTGCGCGTCCTGCAACCGGGACGTGGCCTTCCACGGGGCCCTGGTCCTCGGGAGCATTGCCCAACATGACGACATCCGCGCGGCCATTGGCAACGCCGGGGGCATCGACGCGCTCTTCCTCCTGGCCGGGCGCCGAGAGGACCCGGGGCTCATGGCCCAGGCCACGTGGGCCCTGGCCAACTCGACGTGGAATCGGGAGAACCAGTATCGCGTCGCGCGGTATCTCGAGGCCCTCTACCGCATCTGCACGTATCGCGCGGTCGTTGTCGGCAGCCGCCCCCACCACGACCGAGACGATGACGACGGCACGGACCACCAGGACCCGAGGGACGGCAACCAGTCGATCGAGGTGCCCCCGCACGACGACGAGGGCGAGCGCGCGGCCTGGGCCGAGCAGATTCGCGAGCACGGGCTCTGCATCCTCGCCAATGCGCTCTTTTACAATGACGCCAATCGCCAGCTCGTGGCCAGCGAGACCCGGTGGATGACCCTCCTCGAGCACCAGTGCCGCCACGGCCGCGGCCACCGGCTCGAGCACGCCGCTCGGGCGCTCTGCGCGCTGAGCTACAGCGACGCCATCGCCGTGGCCATGGGCGGGGGCCTCGAGGGGGTCCCCAAGGGGAGCCCCCTGGGCCCGGCGGCGGCGGTCCGCGGGCTCGAGGTGTTTGTGCGCCTCTGCGGGCATGCGCCCAACCCCTTGGTCCAGAAGCACGGGCTCTTTGGGCTCATCAACATGGTCTTGCACGATGGCAACAAGACCCGGCTCCTCGAGGTCCCCCGGGGCATCGAGACCCTGGTCAACCTCAGCGGCCACGCCAACGCCGAGCTCGCCGAGCCCGCGCTCGAGGCCCTCGACATCCTCGCCGACCTCCGCGTGGTCAAGGAGGCGGTCGTCGGGAGCAGCCCCACGGCGGTGCTCTCGCCCTCGGCCATGAGCGCCCTGGCCGCGACGGACCTCACCAAGCTCGTGGCCCTGCTCCGGGACCCGACGACGAGCCCCGGGCTCGTGGCCATGGCCAGCGATGCGATCGCCGACGAGGTCTGGAAGAAGCCAAGTGCCAAGGTCAAGCTCCGGAACGAGCACGGCCTCGATCAGCTCCTCGCGCTCTGCGTCGCGGGGACGACGTCGACCGACGCGGCGACCCAGCTCCGCGTCCTGGGCTCGTGCCTCTGGGCTCTGCGCAATGCCATCGCCGACAATGTCCGGAACCAGGACCACGTCGGGGCCCTCGATGGGGTCCCCAAGCTCATTGCCCTCTACGACCGCCACCGGCAACACGAGGACATTGTCGAGGCCATCCTCGCGACGCTCGTGGCGCTGGTGCTCCAGCACCCACGCAACAGCCAGGAGCTCGTCCAGGTCGGCATTGACGCGCTCGTCGCCCTTGCCGATGGTCACATTGGCAACAACAACAACAACGATGACGAGAACGAGCGTAGTCGAGGCAGTGCTGGCGGCGGTGGTGGCGGTGGCAATGCCAGTGACAGTCGCCTGCGTCTCCCAGCTGCGGCGCGCACGACCTCCGTCGCCCCGGCCGCCACGGCCCTCGGGCGCAAGCGGCAGGGGACCAACGCCGGGCTCGCCCGGGAGCTATTGCACGTGGTCGCCCCGTATAACACGTCGTCCCCGACGCTGCCCCCGCTGCTGCACCATGGGAGTTCCCCGGATAAGGCGAGGATGAAGAAGCCGCTAACGACGATGACGACGGTGGGGGCGGCCCCCGGGCAGCACCTCCCGCCGGTTCCCGGGGCGGTCCGGTCGCCTCGTTTGTCCCCAACGCGATCGTCACATGCCGTCAACTGAGGAGAATGCGTCATGGTCCAAACACGAATCTTTTGTTTTGTTTGTGTGTGCGTGTGTGCGCATGTGTGTCAGTGTGCCTTGGCGCGCGGATCGATCGGCACCGGGTACCGCTGGAGCTGCTGCTGCTGCTGCTGCTGCTCCGACGGGCTCAGTTGTGCATGGTCGCGAGGAACGCCTCGCACTCCTTCTGCTCCTGCTCGCGCCGGGCCTTGGACCAGCCGTGCAGCTCGCCCATCATGTGCACGATCCGCGGGATGAGCTGCGTGCTCACGTCGCTGTCGATGAACGCCAGGCGCATCCGACGGGCAATGACATCCGTCGCCTTGAGCGCGTACTCCTGGCGGACGGCAAAGACGACCTCGGCCTCCAGGTACGGGTACTTGGGGTGCAGGCGGCGCGGGTGGTCGCTGGCCTTGCGGTCGAGGAAGCCGCGCTTCTCGATCTCGGCCACCTGCAGCGCGCGGGTGCCATAGTTGCGCATGAGGTGCTCGGCAATGTCCTTGTCGAGGTGGTAGTTCTCCCGGAGCGTGACCGTGATCTTGTCAAACTTCTTGTTGCACACCTCGCCAATGCGATCGGCGCCGATGATCTCGACGTTGCGGGTCTTGCACGGCGCGGCCTTGTCCTGCAGCGCCGGGACGGCCCCGACGAGCGCATCGAGGGCATCCTGGGCCATGCGCCGGTACGTCGTCCACTTGCCACCGGCGATCGTCACCATGTTCGACTCGGACACCTCGACGACGTGCTCCCGGGAGATCTTGGAGGTCTCGCCATCGGCGTGGCGGGGGTCACGGACGAGCGGGCGGATCCCCGACCACGCCGACTTGACGTCCTTCCGGGTCACGTCCTTGGCCAGGTAGCGGTTCGCCTCGTCGATGATGAAGTCGACCTCCTGCTTGGTCGGCGACGGGAGCATCGTGATGTCCGACTCCGAATCGGTCGTGCCCGCGAGGGTCCCGTTCTCCCATGGGAGGAAGAAGAGCACGCGGCCGTCGGTGGTCTTGGGGACGATCAGCCCCATGCGGCTCGGGCTAAAGTGATCCGGGAGCACGACGTGCACACCCGCGGCGGGGACGCAGATCTTGGGCTTCTTCGGGTCGTCCATGAGCCGGATGCCATCCGTGAAGGGCCCCGTGGCGTTGACCACGGCCTTGGCCTTGATGTCCCACTCCTCACCCGTGATCGTGTCCTTGACGTGCGCGCCGCAGAGCTTGCCGTCGGCGTCCTTGAGCAGCCGCTCGACGCGGATGTAGTTGCCCACGGCCGCGCCGTTCTGCGTGGCCGTGAGGACCACCGAGACGTTCATGCGCGTGTCATTCATCTGGCCATCATAATAGACGACGGCGCCCTTGAGGCCCTCCTTGCGGAGCATCGGGAACTGGAACGCGGCCTCCTCGGCGCTGATGTAGTGGCTGCTGGGGACGTACTGCTTCGAGCCCGCGACGAGGTCGTAGACCTTGGCCCCGGCCCACATGTACGGGACCTCCCACCACGTGTAGATGGGGATCATGATCGGCAACGGGCGGTTCATGTATGGCGCCGCGCCGAGGAAGAAACTCCGCTCCTCGAGGGCCTCGAGGACGAGCTTGAAGGCCGCGAGGTCGGCGCGCATGAACGCGGCCTCGAGGTAGCGGATGCCCCCGTGGATGAGCTTGGTCGAGCGCCCCGACGTGCCAGCGGCAAAGTCGTAGGCGTCGACGACGGCCGTGTTGAGGCCCCGCGTGGCGGCGTCGAGCGCGCAGCCCGCGCCCGTGGCGCCACCGCCGATGACGAGCACGTCAAACTGCTCGCGGCGAAGGCGCTCGAGCTGGGCCTGGCGGGACGGGACCTCGTACGGGACGATCGTCGAGCCGTCCTCGCAGCGAATCGGGGCCACGAGGCGCTCCGTGCTGGGCTTCTCTTTGGCCGTGACGAGGTGGGCCCCCGAGAGGCCCCCAAAGCCCGCGGCGCCGGCGCCGAGGCCCATGGCCACGCGCTTGAGCCCCGCGCGGCGGAACATGGTCGAGGCCATTGTCTGTCGTCTAGTCGATCCGTCGAAAGCGCGTCGGCTGCTCTTGCTGCTGCTCCGTGGGCCGCACGTTGGGAAATGATCGCAATGGTGGGCTGCTGGGGTGGTGGTGTGTTGATCGGTTGTGCCAAAACCAGGTGGGGTAATGCCTATGCTAGGGACGCACACTGGCCCGACATTTGGTAAAGACACGCGCTGGTGACAAAATTCTCCCAAAACTGAAGTTCGGATTTGAACATGGGGGTGGTAGAAAAACTGAATCGATGCGAACCTAAGAGGGGGGGGGGGG